>CATIWM010041667.1:0-21870 GCA_949671775.1 Mallotus repandus | reverse complement strand
AGGGTGGTCGTCCACAAGTTTTTGAGCATGACATATGTAATAAATTTTATTATGTTGTATTAAGAGTAGTGTATTGTATGTGTTTAACATGAGGGAAAATGTGAGCTACTTGATTTTATAAGCTCTTTTTGTGTGTAATATGTATTACTTATATAAAATAAAGGTGGTGTATATATATTGACATGTGAACTAAAGTTAGACATCGATGGAAATATTATTTATTAGTCATAAGCATACAATGTATGTTTGACATCCTTAACATGTGTCACAGTATTGTTGTTCAACATGTTCTGAAGGATTATGGTAATTTCTCTGGTCAACTTATAAATTTTTAGAAGTCCGTTGTTATGTTTAGTACTAATGTTGTTGATGGTACGCGGGCTTCCATTTGTTCTCTTTTGAATGTGCCTCAAGTTTGGGACCTAGGACCTTATTTGGGCCTCCCTTCATTGGTGGGATGTAACAGAATGGTTGGTTTCAAGTTTATGAAGGATAGAATTTGGAAGAAGTTGAATTCTTGGAGTAATAAGTTTCTTTCAAAAGCTGGTAAAGAAATCCTGCTTAAAACAGTTGTGCAAGCTATGCCAAATTACTTAATGCAAGTTTTTTTATTGCCATCTTAACTTTGTTATGATCTGGAGAATTTAATGAATGGGTTATGGTGGAATTGTAAGGTTGGGGATAAACGAGGTATTAAATGGAGGAATTGGGATTTCTTGTGTCATCCGAAAAAATATGAAGGGATGGGATTTAAAAAACTTCATGATTTTAATATATCCTTACTTAGTAAACAGGCTTGGAGGTTGTTGACTGCTCCTCATGCTTTGATGTGTTGGATTCTTAAGGCTAAGTACTTTCCTTCAGTTTCTTTTTTGGAGGCAAAAATTGGCTCCAATCCTAATTTTACTTGGCGTAGCATTTGGATTACCCAAGATACAATCCGTAAAGGTGCTAGGATGAGGGTTGGTGATGGAGCTTCTATCTCTATCTGGGCAGACCAATGGCTACTTGATAAACAAAGTGGTTATCTTTCCACTTCTACTTTACCAAATTTGCAAAGAGCTAAAGTCAATTCTCTTTTTATGGAAAATGCTAAGCAGTGGGATAATGATATTATTTTTCATTTATTTAATCAGAGAGATGCAAATTTGATTCTTTCTATCCCTTTAAGTCAAAGAAGTTTTTCTGATAGCTGGTATTAGTGTTATGATAGCAAAGGTTTATTTTCTGTTAAAAGTTGTTATAGAGTTGCCAAAGGAGAGGTTAATGGTATGGTGGACCCTGTGTGGTCTCGGCTTTGGAATTTAAGTGTTCCAAATGAAGTGAAGCACTTCTTTTAGAGAACTTCTATGAATTGTTTGCCTACTAATGCTACCCTCTCTTTTCGACACATCCCTTTTAATGTTATGTGTCCTATTTGTGGTTCCCAACCAAAGTCAGTTCTGCATATTTTATTTTCTTATTCTATAGCATAGTGTTGTTGGTTTATTTCTCGTTTGCAAATTAAGGATGCAATAGATCTTTCTTTGAATGATTAGCTATTTCAAAATATGCTTTCTTTGTCTAGTGATGATGCTGCTCTGTTTGCTGTTGTTTGTTGGGAACTTTGGAATAATAGGAATCACTAGGTTTGGAAAGCTAGGACACGTCAACCTATCATTATTCTCAATTCAGCAGGTCAGTTTTTGAATCAATGAAGAACAACTCAGGGTTCTTCTTATGCTTCTTCTTCCTTGGAAGATGATCTTGTTGATAGGGATGTGCTTTGGTCAAAGCCTTTGCCCGGTACTTTGAAACTTAATGTGGATGATGCGTTATTTAGTGATGAGGGAGCTACTGGTTTAGGTTAGATTCTAAGGGATTCAGCAGGTTGCTTTCTCAAAGCTTGTTCGGTTCATCTCTTAATCTTGGTGAAGCAGAGGTTATTTCTATTAGAGAGGCCTTAAGTTGGCTTCGTGGTCAAGAATTTGATAATGTTTTACTTGAATAAGATTCAAAGCAGGTCGTGGACTTAATTAGGAAACTGAATTCTTCTTCTGCTTTGGGTTTAGTTGTGGATGATTGTATTAATTTGTTAAAACACTTTCGAAATGTAAGTGTTGGATATGTTAGGAGATCAGCTAATGAACCTGCTCACAAATGTGTTACGGCAGCTCATTATATGTCTGGCTCAAGGGACTGGTCCTCTACCCCTTTTTCTTTTATTTCTGCTGATTAATAAAAGTTGCAGTTTCTTCTCAAAAAAAAATAATAATATTAATAGTAATCATCAAATATAGTCTAACATAAAAAAAAATAGAATTACTTCTAATAGTTAGGTAAATATAATAAGAAATAGAAAAACAATTCGAGATAAATATAATAAGAAAATTGAATAATAAACATATAAATGAAGACATATAAAAAAGTACATAAAAATCATTATACCAATAATTTTTCTAAGATCAAATAGCAATGGAGGGACAAACTTTTAAACCAATTTATTGTGGTAGTATCAATATATGTTTTAATTAATAGAATGTGCGTATCAAATTTGATTATTCTCATTTTTTTATCTTATTAGTATCTTATCCTAGAGCATTTTTTATAATATTTATAGTTGGATTTAACTTATTTTTTTCTTCTTCTTTCTTAAAGTTTAAGTGTAAATTTTTTTAAATTAACACCCATAAAAATTTATATTAGAGATAATGAAATATTTAATCCTTCTCTTATATGAAATTTAAATATGTACTACTTTCATACATAAATTTTATTTTAATTTAAAAATAATTTTATTATTTAGTTTATATGTAAAATTGTCTCATTAAACTTATATTCTGAATTTGTCACTATAAAAACCCTCACCTTAATAACTCCATTAAAGATTTTTTTTATTTCCAAAAGCAAATAAAGACTACCTTTAATTTTTTTTTTTTTTGTCAAGTGACCAAGTTATTCTTAGTAACCTTAATCTTATTAAAGTACAAAAATAAATGGATTAAGATTTTAAGAAGTGTAAAAACTGATGCTATTTTTTATTTCTACTTTTTCCAAAATTTGAACTATTTTTAGTTATTATATATTCGATGTTCTCTGCGTTGTTTATTGATAAAAGTAAAGTATATTGATGATTTAATTTTAGGTTAATTTAATAAAATCATGATATTTTAAATAATTATTACTATTTTTGAAGAATTTTTTTGTCAATATTCAAAATATTATTCAATATGTAAATCAAATTATATATCAAATAACACATAACCTTAGTATTCATTAATTTAGGTATTTTCCAGACATTCAATCTCAAAGTAAACTAATAATAATATTATATATACTAGTAGTGGATAAAATATTTATTTTTTTTAAATATATCATGTTTATTTATGTTTATCTAATTATTATTTAAAAAAATTAAAGAGATATACATGCATATTTGATTATTGTCTTAAAATATTATTTGAACCTTTTTACCAGGTAACATGTTAAGAAATTGAATGGTTAAAATTCAAAAGACTAAATCCAATGGTTATTTTTTGTATGAGACTATGTCATGATGACATTATATAATGACCCTACATTTATACATCCATACAAATGAAATTAAAAGTTGTTAAAATAATTTTTATAAATTAATTTATATATATATATGTACACTCAAGAGGTTTGCTCCTTTTAACTCAAAAATTAGCTGCCTCCCCATCATTAATCCTAATTTATTTGAACAATTTCATAACTAATCCTTCCATAAATAAAAAAGGGGAGCCGAGCTCAAGGATCAGAGACTGCAATAAATCTACATTTTGCTTAACAATAATTCATGAACTCCTTGTCAGGTTTGTATATATGAGTGCTGATTGTTACATCTGAATGCCTATATTCAATGCAAACACGAAGCAGCCAAAGAAAAAAAAAGGTGTATTAGCCCATTTTGTAAAAATTGCTGCATGGCTACTGTTGTTGCTTGATGATGCAAAAAAAGAGGGTTAACAAATCCCAGTGTTTTCCTACTTTCCAACATAATCTGAAAGTGTTAGATCCCTGTATCAAACTATTCTCCGGTCTCTACCAATTAAACAAGCTAAGCATTTTGCCACTCCCGCCAATAGTTTCATCCGTGGAGTCTGATTCACTTTCAACTGTGTCTTCTGAACTGTGATCACTTGGAATGAGTTGAATTCGATCAGCATTCTCAATGAGCCAAGTAGCAACTTCTGGTGATGCTGCCCATTCTCCTACAGCTCGCTGGGTTGATTTCTTAGTAAAATCCTCCCACTCTTTCTTGGTAAACTTCCTTCGCTTCGGTGTCTTGTGGAAGGTTGAAAAGTAATCTTGCTGATCTTTTGTCCCTGAACGAGTAGATGGTGATATCAAACCTATTAATGCAAAGAAAAGCAACGTGAACTGGAGGCTCCATGCACATGTGCCAAGTACATTTGAAAAATGCACAAGTGTACAACATGAATTAGCCAACGCAACAGAACAATATTGGAAGAAAAGAAAATTTCTAAGGAAAGAATTTGAATATTGGATTTATCCTACAATACAAGGTTTTGGGATTCACTCCTTTCACAAGGAATATACATGTGGTTGGTGGAAGCAGGAGTATGACTAGCATTGAACAGAAGTGCTCTTCTAATGCATTCCCCTGCAACACCTCAGTGATGAATAATTTTCAATTAAGACACAATCCTCAGTAGATCTTCCCGGATGAACAAGATGGTAAAAAATAGAAGAATTATCTCCGGGAAAAGAAAATCACCTCAGATTTTCTCAATAGAGCAAATATGTCAAAATTTACGAAAACACAGGTGGAAGTTGGGGAAAAGCTGATTAATTCCAGCCTCTCGGGGGGAAAACATCAGTAAAAAAAAAAAGCACTACCTTTGACAGGAGAATTGGACCAAGCAGATGAGCTCTTTGGACTACCCCACATCTTTCCTCCAGAGCTCATCTTACTGGACCTGCTAAGGAATTCAGCACGATTGTGCTTTGCTGTCACCTGTCTTCCCAGTTGGAGCCAAGGACTTCCACCTTCGGAATAAGATTCACACCTGCATGAAATCAGGTTGCACAAAGAAAATTAAGTTGCAATTAACTTAAAAAATTTCTGAGAACTCAAATTTATGATGAGACCAAGATCTCCTTTTTTCATGTCATCTGACGCAGACCAATTATTCCCTCATTTTCAACTTCATTTGAAATTCAATACAGGAGGATGTTGATCAAATGCCTTATAGAACAATCAGTCTTGTCCATCCCACTGGAGAGTCGACTAAATCACTTCATTCCTTCGAAAAGGCCAATATTTGGTTTAGATTCTAAATCAAGCTGAATTACTATTGCTCCAGTAAGATTTAGTTGTATTTTAATAACAAAAAATGTCAAAAAAGATGCAGGAAAGAGAACTTACACCAGAGAGCACTTCAGCAACATTGAATGGATTAGAAAGCAGAAGGAACAAAGAAAACACAAGGTGACCATTGCTAAAGGAATATCAAGAGTGCTCTGAGAAAGAATAAAAAAAACAAGGTCACACATCACTTCAAAAAGAATGACATCAAAAAATTGTCAAGGGTATGTAGTCCTGAAAAAATTAAAATGCATGAATCTTATCAAAGATTGTCATGCATCAGAATAGAACATCAAGCATAGACAAACACACCTATAAGCTTATATGATTAAGAAAGAACCATAGTAATAAACAAAAAGTTACCAGGTCGGGAAGGGAAAGTTTGCACTGTTACTATCTGACACAATAAAATGACATGCCACATTCTGCATACAGACCACTGCATGGACTTTGGTGTCAAAGAAGTTGTCCGTAATCATCAAATGCCTCATCCAAAGGAGAAAAGCATTACTATTAGAAAACCTTACAAATATCATATTTCTGGTTTTCTACAATGGTGGTCACATCCATCAAGAGAAGTTTAATAATCTTCATTTAGCAATTTATTAGAAGATGGGCATGGATAAGGAGGCAAGCATCAAAGGTTAACAATAATCTGGCTATACAACATCAATCAGGATTCATACTGTGTGTTGACAAGAAAGTAGTGAACAAAACAATATTTGATTTATGTCCCATCATATTATTCTTCAAGTTATACTTTAATAAGTTGAACAAATAGCATCTTTCAATATAACACTTTCATGCAACCTAAAAAAAGGTTGTTTTTAAACTAAACATCACAGTCCATCCTTAATAGCTCTTTTATTATTATTTTTTTTTTTTTTAAAAAGTCCATGCAGCATGGGGGGTACAGCCATAAAATGCAAACTGTTGTAAAACCTTTTTTTCTTTATTTTTGCAGTCAAGTAACCACAGACAACATAATAACACACCTGAAAAATAAAGGTGGTAGCAATGATCCGCATTGCCCATTTCACAAACTTGGCTACACCAACGTCAACACTCCCATCTTTTGAGATCACAAATTTCCTTACAATCCAGTACCCTAAAGCAGCTCCTGCGAGCACAATCCCCACTACTATAAATACATAGACCTGCAAACAAAATAAGAAAAAAGTCAAGAGTGATGCTTCACTGCAAATTAGGCATAGTACATGCCCACATGTGCACATTTGGAATAGATCATAAAAAGGATTAGCATGCATTCAATTTATTTTCCCCCTCTTTTCATCAAACTACATCATCTATTATCAAAATAGGAGAAAAATGTTCCACTAATCACATAGATCTTAGCCAGGAAAGTCATCTCAATTTACATCTAGCAAGCTGATCAACATGATTTGTGTATTTCTATGAAAAACAATTACAAACTAATGAAATGAAGAAATCAATAAATAATGTAGCATTGCATGCTTCATTAGAGGGCCTTGGTTAATGAAAAGAAAAGGGATGTAAGATAAAATGAGGGTCTTGTACCTAGCTTATATTGGAATATCAATGCACTTAAATCTAGCTACTAGGCAAACCCTATGAAGGTCAGAACTTACTGAATTGTGCATCTCTTCGCTCAGCCCAAAGTTGATGAGAATGGAATTTACCAGCGTTGAAATGTGGTGTAAAACATAGGTACCAGCTCCAAGCTGCAACCATAAATGGAAAATGAGCTCTAAATGCATTCAATATAAAATGAAAAATAAAGCTAAATTTCAACCAAACTCACCAATGATCCATAAATGGAAAAATAGAAAATATTTTTCCTTCCAGCTGGCAATAATTTCATTCCCTGTGACATTACACCCAAGGAAAACATATTAAATCCACCCACACAATAAAAACTTTCAAGGAAAGCTTAAGATGGGACTACAAAATCTAATTTAGATACAATACAATTACTAGGATCACAATGAACAAAATAAATAATTATTCTGTAAAATTCAAGAAGAATGTCATCATAATTTCCACTATACATATTTTTTTGTGGATAAAATTATAAATTGCTAACTCCAAAGTAATAACTTACCCACAAAGTCCAGCTTTTAAGAATGGATTTTATACTAATGTGAAGGGCATAAGATGTCCTTTAATATAGGAGTTAAAATGATTGCAAACGACCTGAATTCTAAGTAAAGCACCAATCCGAGAGAGGGGGGCTTTGTTCTCAAATTGTCAACACAACAACAAGTAATCGAACTAGGGTGTGGCGCATAAACATTAGCCAAGTACAATAAAGCTAACTACAAACTAAATTGTGACATATTACACAAAACATTTTAAAACATAGAAACCTTCACATAACTACATTAAAGCTTAAAACATGAATTTTTATAATATTACCATCAGATGAATCTAAAAGCATAAATAGAGGCAAAATTTTGCAAAATACTTTGCTCCAACCAGCTCGTGTGAGAATTGAAAGGGGAGGAAAGGATGCAAAAGCAACCTAACCAAAGTTAAATACCTGGAAAAGAAGAATAATAACAACAAGGAAAACACCAACAGCCATTGATGTGCTATAATAAAAAGGAACCCAACTGCTGACAATTGGTGCCAATAATAGTAACAGAAACCCCACTGCTAGGCATACGAGACGCCACTGCTGAAAATCTGCAGAGTCATTTATAAATCAACAACAGTCAAGGAAACTTAAATACAATGTGGGAAATTGAGCACAAAGGATGAGGAGTGGAAAGGGGTCCAAACCTTCTTCAATAGATATTCTGACAGGACCATAAATTTCACCATTGAACTTCACATCGACATATCTTCTGTCATAAGGAGACATAGCAGAGCTCCAGGAACCCTTTTGAACAATTTTCCACTCATCCTTTTCACAATCACATAATCCAAGTGACCTATTCCTGCAGACAATTGATAAGTGAGAAGAAGTTTTATTTGAAAATGAGAACTTTTTACCAGATTGATAGAGACGAAGAGATGTCCAGGAATTTGACGTACCGATGAGAACAAACTTGAATTTTGCTATGCAATCTCTCCGGGATAACAGTAAATGGAGTCAAAGTAACTCGAAAAGCACTAGCATAACTCCCCAGCTTGAAACGCGAGTGAGGAGTTACTTCAACTCGTTCACAATATACAATATCTTTACCACCACTGCTAGGCAACTTTCCATTGGGGGAGGAAGGAACAAGGTCGATAACTGGATTCCCAAGATCAAGGACTGCACTAATAAAACAAATGGAGTGTTAATTTTCAAACATATAAGATAAATACACCTTAAAAAATTCCTCATTGTGATAAAGAATTCATTTCAGTTCAAAAGAAAGCATCACCCAGAAAACGAAAGTCAAAAACTGCAAATATTTATAAAATAAAAATATAATTCAACACTAAATAATTCTTGATAGTGATCATGTTTAGTCCTCCAAACAGAGCCTACAAATGTTTTCTATTCTAAACACCAAACAGATCGATTAAAGGAAACGCTAACCACAAACCCTAAACTCGAATAGTAAAACAATATACGCGTGGCTTGGCTATCCCTTAAAGTCCAGTAATCTACCCAAAAAAAAAAAAACATACCTTTGAAAGTGGTGGTGACGTCGGAGTCTACGGCGGCGAGAGCAGCATGCAAAAAGAACACCAGAAAGAGCGTGAAATGGAAAATAAGAAGAAGACGAGAAGGAGACATTGCCGGCAGTGCAGCACTGCTGCTTCTTCTTCTTCTCCGTCACTCTCTGTGTTTTTTTTTTTTTTTTTTTTGGTGTGTGGGTTAAGGAAATAGGACACAGCGAGGGGCACTCGAAGCGCGCTTTTTACTAGTTTTATAGAATACGGCTGCGTTTTAACCAAGCAAACGCGCAATTTACTTTACTACCACCGCGTTTCTAATTTCCATTTTTTTAAGGGTGAAAAGTTGTACTTTGGATGTGGTAAAAAAGAACCCTTCATTTTTTATCAAATGTTCATTTTAAGCCTCATACTAAAATTTGTTTTCATTTTTATAAGGGTTAATTCGGAATACATTTTTATACAAATAAAACTGAAATTGTTAAATTAACTTTTATTTAATTATAATTATTGCTATATGTTACATGTACAGATTCATATAGATTAATTAATGGTACAATTAAATACCAATTAATTTAATATTTTTTTTAATTTTTGTATATATATATAGTAGTAAGAGCTGTTAATTAGTGGTTGTTTATATAAAAAAATTATAAAATTTGAACACTATTGAAATTTATTTTTAATTAATTAATTTTTTCATTGTTACTTTTTTGCTTTTGCTATTTCTTTGAAGAGGAAAATAATAACTTATACTTAGAATGTGTCAAATTTATATTTTAGTTTTTAAAAGTCATTTAAAATTTAGTTTTACTTAATAATTTAAATTATAAAATTTAATAACAAATAAATATTTATTTAATTAGTTAGTTTGACAAGATTTACATATAAATTTATTTATGGTTATTTTTTAATATCACACATTTATTATTTACTTATCGTCAATCTACGTATTGCGCGGACTGTAAATAATATATATTTTAATGTGCAAATAACAATTATAATTAAATAAATATAATGAAATAAATAATAAGAAAAAAATTAAAATAAATAAAACAAAATTATCCTTAAATTAAATTATTAAATTTAACAAAACAATTAGTCAACCATAAATTATAATAAAATATTATGTAAAAATCAATACAATTGGAAACAATTTTAAATTAAATACTGAAAGCAGTTATTTTTATAAGTATATTAAGGATGACGTGTCATTTAAGCATGTAATGCTACATCATTAAAGAGTTAGAGTTTGAAAAAAAAAATTAAAATTAAGACTAAAAAAATAAAATAAAATAAATATTTTCATCAACAATATAAATATTACCATTAATATATATATATATATATATATATATATATATATAAATTTAAAAAATAAAATTATTTCAAAATTGATCAAAGGTCATTAACAGCAAGGTACTGTTAGCAAAAGCTTCCTTTTAGAAAAAGCATTCAACAAAATGAACTTTGAATCAGTAAAGTGTAAATAAAGAAATTTAAACCTCCATATGTATTAGGCTAACCAATTTCCATAAATCAATACACACTGCAAACTATAATAAATTCCATTCAAATTACAACAGAACTATTCCAAATTTCGACAAAATTATTGGATGCACACTAATTAGTATTGATTAGCTATATAATTCTATAAAATTTTATATATTAACTAGCAGAAAAAGCTAATATCCCTCATTTCAAGTAATTATTTCAAAATTAATAGAATAAATAATCATAATAAAATAAAAAATAAAATAAATTATTTTAGTAGATAACAACTTAACTTTTTTTGAATATGAAAAATATAAAAATAGAAAAAGACTCAATTCAAAGATATTGGGGTAAATAGTAAAATTTATGTTAAATAAATGGAAGATAAAGATGTATTTATTGTTGAATAGATGCGAGGTGTTTTAAGTGAAATTAAAACATAATTTTTAGTAGGAGAGATATTTTAGATGGAATAGAATTATAACATTTTAAATAAAATAATATGAATTTTAATAAAATTATAGTGTTTTGATATGAATTTTAATACTTTTAGAATTTGAATAGTATCAAAATATGTATAATAGTGTTTTAATTAAAAAATAATACTAAATAAATATGATAAATATTTTATTTTTAATGGTTCGACACATTAATACTCAAATATGAAAATAAAAATTTATCAAATTTTTGGCTTAATAATTTTAGAGCTTAACATTTAATATATATATATATATATATATATTTTTTTTTTTTTTATTAACTATATATCACTAATTACTAAGAGATATTATCAATAATTAATGGAGAAAAAAAATATTTTTTTAACACATGTAAATTTTCATATTTTTTAATAGAATCAAAGGGTAAGATCTACCATCTTTTTAATTTTAAAGTAGAGTTTATTTTTTTTTAAGAGTAAAAGTAGAGTTTGTAAATAGCATTGCTATACATTTATTCATTTTATTTTATAAAATGAAATGAATAAATGTATAGCGAGGCCGGCCGGCCGGCCCATGGATTTACCACGAAACAAACCCAGGTTCTCAGTCTGACTATATTGTTCCGTTGTCTGCAGCCAGTAGCAGCAGCCGCGCGCGCCTCCATTTCTGGAAGCTCCATACTACTTCATCTTTAACCCGACAACAAAAGGTATCTTTCTAAGACACCGCTCGAGTTTTATTCATTCTGTATGCTTTAAGAAAACCTGTGAATTGACGCATGCTTGGTGCTTGGTTGATGCTACGAAATTATGTTTTTGGGACGTGTTTACTTTGTTGGTTCTTTTGTGTATTTGTGGATGTTTGCGGATAGCACTGAGCAATTTACTTTTGTGGGTTTTGTGTACTTGCTTTTTTTCTTTTGTTCAGAATGGTCTTAGATTTATCAAGAATCTGTTTGAAAAATGATATTGATTTGCTTACCAGTTTTCAAGAATTTTATAGTTTACTTTTTTGGCTGAAGGAAGTGGATCATAGAAGCATAGACTTGTAAATAATTGATGGGTCATATTGATCACTGGCTTCTTTCTATGTAGAATGGCGTGTTTTGAAATGCTATGCTGCAATTACTTATGTACTCGAAATTTTCATTTCGGTGGTGTTTGGAAATCTTGTGATTGTGAAAATTCAATTTTTCAGCGTTATAGAAACAAGGGATTCTGAAAGAAATGAAATCATGCCGAAATGATATGATTTTGCATGAATTTAATTCAATTGGGTCTTTGCAAATGACTTGTTCGAAACAAGGCTTTATTGATTAAGATTTAAAACTTCAATGATATGCGTGAACTACACATAATGAGGTGACAGATTATAAGCTCAGTAAAATTCTGAATGAGAGAATAGAAGGTGTGAAGTTTGAAGATTTGAATTAACGTCAAGCTTTAGGTCTGACCAAGCGTGGATAGCAGTAAATGGAAGAGTTGCTTGACATTATCATATTAATATGAATTGTCATTGGTGTTGAAATTTGATGGTAAGTGGTTGTTGCTTACATGAGAGAAGCAATTCTTATAGTCCTATTCATACTGATAAGAACACATATATATAAATTAAATGCACTTTTCTTTTTCTGATTAGAGCCTAATTTATTTATGTTTTCCTTTTTAATCCTCTTTTGTAGGTGAATCCATCATGGCTAAAGTTTCAGTATGGCCCATCAAAGATGCAGACCCTTTTCATTCTCTCTTTTTTTTGGAGAATTTACTGTTAATAGCAAGGTTCTTTGAGAAAAAGACTGAATTTATGATATGCAAATATTTGAGGTCATAGGAGATCATCAAATGCATGTTACTCCCCAAATATGAGCATGTTCAGTGTTTTGGTGATCTGGGTCAACATAATGAGAAACCTGCATTACCCAACGTGCAGCAGGTGCAAATGCAAGTTTCTGATGGCAGCCTGGGGCTTGCTTTCCAGAAAATATTTTGGGTTTTCACACTAAGTTTTTGGATCTGAGAGTTTTTTGGGCCTTCTGAACCCTGATGCTGATATGGTTGTTCTCTCTGAACATATGTCACCACTGTCTATCTTCAATTTGAATAGATGCTTACATGTGATGAGTGAAGCTGAGTGTGGATTTGCTTGCATCTCTTTGATTTTCATCCTACAAACTTTTGTTGCCTTTGGTCAATGTTGGAGCATCTTTGACATAGAAGCTAATCTCGATAGTCTTGCTAAGCAGGACAGAAACTTATGTGCAAAATACTGTGTTTTAGATATTTTTACAAAGTTCTGCTCTTGTCTGTGTAGGTATCAATTTGTAGAATTTTAAGATCGCTGGCCATCAGTTCTCATCTTTTCATCATTCTCTCTGCAGTTTAGAGATTGCCGCTGACTGACTCTGCTGCGCTCAAGATATACTTAAGCTGTTATTTTGGCGGCCATGGGAGGTACCTTCTTATCAACACACCAGAAGATCTTTCCTTTTTCTCATAAACCCAATTTATTTCCAAATTCATCAATCCCTTGCGTGTCATTTTCAGATCCTGAAACCCCACAAGACTTGGTTCAATCAACAAAACCCACTAATGAGAATGGAGATGAAAAACTGGGAGAAGAGAGTGAGGGAGGAGGAGGAGAAGAAGAAGAAGAGGTGGGAGAGTGTGGATTTTGTTTGTTTATGAAGGGGGGTGGGTGCAAAGATGCCTTTGTAGCTTGGGAGAATTGTATTCAAGAGGCAGAGGATAACAATGAGGATATCGTGGAGAAGTGCTTTGAGGTGACTGGAGCTCTAAGGAAGTGTATGGAAGCTCACGCTGATTACTATGAGCCAATTTTGCAGGCAGAGAAGGCTCAAGAAGAGGAGGCTAGGAAGAACTTAGACAAAGAAAAAGTACCTGACAAAACTGAATCAAATGTGGCTGAGAAGGAACCAGAGTAGGCTGGAAAGATTCGAAGGAGGTGGACATCGGATTGATAATTGATTTTTTCTCTTTAAGATACTAGGTCATTATTTGTTGTTTTTCCTCCCTTTTGCAGGGAAAGAATAAATGAATGCAGAACTTTAAGATAAATTTATTTAAACTTGAAATTGTTTCAATGTTTACAGCAGTGAAGAGTGAAGACATTGAGTATCGGTTGTAGAACTCTTTTTGTAACTGAGATATAAAGTGTTGCGCATAACCAACATGACAATTTTGAAAGCTACATATTTTCACGGCATTCATTTGTACATTCCTACTTCTGTATATGGAAATTGCACTAGTTGCATAGCGGTGCTCTCTGTTGTTAAGCACAACTCTAAATGGGCTTCATCTGCATAAGTTCCTAGCAGCCAGGCATTGGAAAAGCTTCATTCCAGAACTAATGACAATGCCTCTTTGTGTCTTGGGATATCTCATGGTTAACGGTGATGCTACTAAATTCACTACTGCAACATTTGAAGTTAGAATATATACTGCAGCTTTTGACAAGAGTTTTACCCTACGGTGATTAGAGATTGAATCCTAAAGGGAGTTTTTATCATTTCGTTACTCAACTTTTGGACTTGAATATTTGATTTAAGAAGTCAAGGAGTAAGAAAAATAAAATGACTGAGTACATTTTTCTTTTTTGAGATAATTCGGTATCATAAGTGTAGGAGGCGGGTTCAACGCGTGTCTAAGTGTTGGGCGACCACAGCACTTTGTGAGCGGACACACTTTTATAGCAATTAGATCTCACGGAGGCTCTAGCAACCGTCCTCAAAAGATTAAGTTCGAAAACTGGATATGGGCTTTTCAATGCCCACTCAACCTTGCAGTTAGTCTCCATTTGTATTTTGTGTTTTGTTATTTTTAATTATTTAATTATTTTCTCATTTACATGCAAATTGTAATTGCCTTCAACAAATTTTCAAATTTTAAAATTTAGCCCGAGTTTGAATTTTAATTCCAATTTCATGCAGTTTTTAATCCACAACATTAACAATTAAATCAACAACATAAAATAAATTAAATTAAAGTGTGCATGCAGAAAAAATGGAGAGAGGAGAAATGAATTACAACCCTTTGAACATACACGCAAATAAATAAAGTAAAAAATAACAAAATAAAATAAAATGCACACACAGAGAAATGGGGGAGGAGAAAAGAGTTATAACTCATTATTCATGCAAAGATAAATAAAATAAAACTAAATGAAATAAAATAAATGATTTATAAACTAAGGCTGACTACTTGATGACCAAATTATCATAAAAATTAATTCCTGAAAATTAAGGATAATTAGTCTCCATAAACCTATAAGATAAGTAACAAAATCAATTCTTAAGAATCAAAATAGAAGAAACTAAACATAATACAAAGGTGATCAGCTTGGCTCATTAAGTCATATAATCAACAACTGAAAAATGAAATAAAAAATAGAAACCACAAATAAACTAAATTACGTAATAATCATTAATCAAAGCAAAGAAATGGCTAAACAACAATATTTTACCAAGTAGTCAAAGACATAAAATTGCTTGGCAAACATATGAAAATCATGCACCAAAATAAAAATAAAACGAACTTGATAGAATATAATAACATAAAATTAATGAAAACGACCATCATTTCATTTATTAACAATAACATAAAAACGCATAAAGAAAAAAAAAACATAAACAATAAATTCTTAACAAGTTGTTTTAACTCATTCAGATTACGAAAGTACAGTTTAAATATAAAAAGGAAATGAAAAAGCTCGATGAAACCATGCATAAAAGACAAAGCATTAATTATTTTGAATTCGGGTGAGGTTTAATGCAGCACCTCAGTGTGATAAGTTGTCGCCTTAACATATAGGCTCCGTCTTACCTTACTTTAACCATATCTCCTTAAACAAAACTTATTTTTTAACAAATATAGTATAAAAAGTTTTCTTTTGCAGAAAATAATAACTCAGTTCAGTTAAATATTTTGAACTTAAATGACTTTAGCATCCTAGATCACAGTTAAAGCAATTGAAAAGGAAATCAAATTAAAACTAAAAATGGATGGGAATCAAAGAGGGTTAATGTATTTGACACAATTTTAGCTCCCTGCCTTGGCCCTCCAAAGTATTTAGAAGTGATTGCAATGGTGAGCTTCAGATGGTGCAAAGCCAGCTTCTTTTTCATTTGTCAAGCCAATGTCCTTGTTGTCTTCCTTCTCTTCTTGTTGTTCTTTTTCTTCTTAATTCTCAGAACACTTCTCCTTGGTTTCTCAGCTCACTTTCTTTTTTATGTTCGTTTTTCTTTCTGATTTTTCCTATTTCTTTCACGTTGTCCACCTCTTCCCTCTTCTCCATGTTAGTAACTATTTTTCGCGCATAACTACCGACAATATCGCATCACATCAGAACGTGATTTTTTCCATTA
Organism: Mallotus repandus; assembly: GCA_949671775.1. Lineage (NCBI taxonomy): Eukaryota > Viridiplantae > Streptophyta > Magnoliopsida > Malpighiales > Euphorbiaceae > Mallotus > Mallotus repandus. Next base: position 5,633 of record CATIWM010041667.1, on the reverse strand, counting down.
CATAAAAAATAACTCGGCACGGCTAAGGCGCCACCTTAGTGGCTAAGGTGGCCTTAGTGACTCAAAAGAAGGCTCTTATGGGCCATTAGTTTAAGAAGAAAAAAATTGAATTTTGCACTACTAAATTTATTTTGCTTAAATTTTCATCATTGAACTTCGATTGTGGGCTGACCAAATTCAAGTGTCAACAATAAGAAATGACATTAATATCATATCAATACTACATTATTGACACATCAATGTTATGTCAAATAAGTTAACGATAGTTATATATTTTAATTTTTTTTTGATATTGTCGCTTGTTAATACATGATAAATTCACGATTATTAGTTGTTAGTATTAGTGGGAATGAGGTATTATCCTAACTAAGATTGTAGGATCCACAAATTTAGATTTCACCCGAGAAATCAATTAAGAATTATCCTTGATGTTACTAATAATTAAACCTGAGATAGATTCCAAGACCTCAACCTTTGATCAATTTATCTAAGTATCATCGGCAGTCATGTATTTTAATTTATAAAATAGAAAAACCACATACAAAACTTTGGATTGAATTTTTTTTTTTTTTCCTTTTGCCTTCTAGGTTCCAGCTTCTTCATTGTCCAAATAAAATGAGCAGTGATGAAATAAAATGTAGTTGAAAAAAGAAAAAAAAAGTTATGAAGCAAAATGTGGTAAATGGGTTGTTAACAATGGGCCAATGGTCCAATTCAAAAAAATATTTAAAAAATCTTTAACAAAGAAAAAAAATTAATTAAAAAAAATAGATAATTTTGAAAAGCCAGCAAAAGTGGATATAACTAACTGCCCACAAAAGAAGAAGAAAGGTGGAGGTGTTGAAACTGAAGCTCAAGCTCAAGCTCAGAAGAGAAGCAAAAAGCACCAAAGCTGCCATCTTTTTGTCCATTTTGAAGATTCTGAGGATATGGGAACTCTAACAAGCTGCAGCTTTAGCACTCTGAATATGAGACTCCGTTATTCAGGTTTCATTAGCAACAATTCAAGAGTCAGATTTTCATCTCTTGACCTCAGAAAGAAGAGTAAAAAGAAGGAGGATGAGAGGGAAGGAGTCAATTCGTGCTCTTTTTGTCGAGGGATTTCAAGAAGAGAGATTTTTTCTACAAATTTTATTAGGATCAGGTGTTTTAGCGGTAGTGATAATAATGATGGCCACACCAATTTAGAGAACGATAGTAGTAATCGAAATGAGAATGAGAATGGTGTTAAAGATTCCAATGTCAAAACGATGCCAATTCAAGATAGTGACGAAACTGCTGATAAGCCGCCTGCTCCTTCTGTTTCTTCAACGGTACGTGTTGGTTTTGTTTGGTTGAGTTTCTAAAATTGAAATTGCAATGCAAGTGTTTGATTGGGTTATTCACTTAAAATTGGAATGGAATTTTCATTGTACAAGAATTTATTTTAAAATCAAAATTCTTGTTTTGATTGGAAACTTAAACTCCCATTATTTCTTTTGGGTACAGTTAACTTTTCCCTTTTCTAAAACTAGAAGCATTTGCAAGTTTAGATAGTAGACATAAATTTTATATTCATTCACTTGGAAATGCTTTCTAAAATACTAGGTTTATTAAACAATCGAAACTAGGACAAACCCTTGTATGATGTTCTGATTAGGCTGGGAAGTTCAAATTAATGATGAATGCTCCTGAATTGGGAATGTTGTAAGTGTATGCTCATATTCACATACTTGTGCCAAATATAGTGTATGATGACTGATTTTAATGTATCAGTGTTCTCTTTCTTCAGCCACCGCCAACTATATCTCCGGCTGGACCAGCTTACAACAATTTCCAAGTTGACTCTTTTAAATTGATGGAGTTACTTGGACCTGAGAAGGTTGATCCAACTGATATAAAGTTAATCAAGGACAAGCTTTTTGGCTATTCAACCTTCTGGGTAACAAAAGAAGAGCCATTTGGAGACTTTGGCGAGGGCATTCTTTTCCTTGGTAACTTAAGGGGAAAGAGGGAAGATGTTTTTGCCAAGCTACAGAGTCAGCTGGTTGAAGTCACAGGTGAAAAATACAACCTCTTTATGGTGGAGGAACCTAATTCTGAGGGACCAGACCCCCGAGGTGGACCACGTGTTAGTTTTGGTCTGCTTCGGAAAGAGGTCTCCGAACCAGGGCCAACAACACTTTGGCAATATGTGATCGCTCTATTGTTGTTCCTTTTAACCATTGGCTCATCTGTGGAACTGGGAATTGCATCTCAAGTAAGCTAATTGGCAACACAGGTTTTCCTTTTCTTAATCATAGCATCAATTTTTAAATGCTTGCAAATGTCTATTTTTTTAGTCATATGTCCTTGATGGTTTATCAGCACTCAACTTCTTTACCATTTTTATCATATGTGTTGTTGCAGATCAATCGTCTTCCTCCTGAAGTAATGAAATACTTTACAGATCCAAATGCTGTTGAACCACCCGATATGGAGCAGCTATTCCCATTTGTGGATTCTGCTTTACCCTTGGCTTATGGTATTTTGGGAATTCTGTTATTTCATGTAAGAGAGTCTTCTTTTAGTTACCATTAATGTCTATGGTTTATTGATTTTTCTGGAGAAAGGTTACATTGCCTGTTTGGTGCTGTATTGCAGGAGATACAGTTTGTTTTTTTATCTTTTCATCTTTCTTTTCTGGTTATGCGGATAGAAGATCCTGATATATGCAGCCTATGTGATGTCATGTTTCACTTAAGTAAAACCTAAAATTCCAATAGAACAACAAATCACCACCATTGTTGACAACTGAACACCATGTTATTTGGAGCTCTTCCCAATTTGCTTAGGCTAATCCAGAATCTAAGCAGGCAATATCAACATATGGTTTGGCCCAGTTGGCATTGAAGTAAACTTCCAGATTCTAAAAAGTGCATCACTGGGATTTGGGAGCATGCTAGGAAGTCATAGAAAATTTTGATTTTGAAAAATTGTACTTGTATTTGTGAGGATGACATGATACAGCGTGTCATTGTGCTTCTTTAGCATTTATTTACTTCTTTAGCATATGTGCCATGGCGCCATCATCCCACTATACCTACACTGAGCTGGGAAGGACTTTGGGCACTGGGCAAGCCCTTTTATCTATATATAGCATTTTTCCAGTCTACAATTTGATCTCAGTTGTCTATTCTTCTTTTATCAAATATGAACCTTATGCTTTTATATGTGTGTAATGAAGTTGTGTTGCTCGCAGGAGGTTGGGCACTTTCTTGCTGCTTTTCCAAAGAAAGTAAAGCTAAGCATTCCTTTCTTCATTCCAAACATAACTCTTGGCAGCTTCGGTGCAATCACTCAGGTTAATTTACATGTGGGGAACTTCAAAAATGGAACTGATAATTATAGTTATTTATGCTGATAAATTTTTTTTGATTTTCCAGTTCAAATCAATTCTTCCAGATCGGAGTACAAAAGTTGACATTTCACTTGCTGGTCCCTTTGCTGGTGCTGCACTCTCTTTTTCAATGTTTGCCGTTGGCCTGCTGCTTTCTTCAAATCCCACTGCTGCAGGAGAATTAGTACAGGTTCCTAGCATGCTGTTTCAAGGCTCCTTGCTTCTTGGACTGATTACCAGAGCCACACTTGGTTATGCGTATGTTTCGCTTGTGCATCAATGGCTTTTCTTTGATTAATAGAAGCGTCAATATACTAATGAAGAAGAAATTTATGGTTTGCTCCAGTTTTTGTCTTGCATATCTTGTCTGCTGAGCTTTCTGAACAAATTTTTGTTATGATAATGCAGAACATTGCATGCAGCAACAGTTTCTATTCATCCTTTAGTGATAGCAGGCTGGTAGATTCTCCATCCTTGAGTCTTTCTTTATTCTGTATCTTATATCTTGAACTATGCTTACGGTATTTATCATTATGGTAGGTGTGGCTTAACTACAACAGCTTTTAACATGCTTCCAGTGGGTTGCCTTGATGGTGGAAGAGCAGTACAGGTACTCCTTTCACTTTCTTGATGTGAACGATATATGTAAGCTTATGGGTCTTTTGCTTTGTTTTGTACCTCATGGGGAAGGACTACACTTTGTCTCTTATAGGAGTTCTTGATATGTATGAACCATTGCATATAGCTATGACATAGGAACAGGAATGATATAAACTTATTCAAATTGGAATCTCTAGAATAGAACAGATTGCTAGTTTTATTCTTTATGAAAGGTCTAGTCTTAGTACAACAAATCACTAGTCTTATAACAGAACTTGTATCCCAAATCTTGCTCTCCTAAATTTTGTATAATTCATGTATGCAAATTGTACTTGGTTTCTACAATTGTATGGTAATTTTGTTTAAAATCATCCTCACTTGCGATTCTCTCACCCTTGATAATCTTACAGGGTGCTTTTGGGAAAGGTGCACTAACTGGGCTTGGCTTGACCACTTACACATTACTTGGTTTGGGAGTGGTAATGCCAAAACTTTTGTCACTCTGTTGTTAAGACTCAATTGCAATTGGAATACTTGATCACTATCAGTTTAAATAATGAATGCTCCCGCAACATGGTTGCCATAGTATATTCTGCAATTAAGATCACCTCTATTCCCTTATTTTTCAGCTTGGGGGACCCTTATCACTTCCGTGGGGACTCTATGTGTTGATATGTCAGGTATGCAAAAGACCAAGAGTGAAAAAGAAAATGTTGAACTATTGATGTTAGGTTATTTGTTTATATCTATCTCTGTAATTCTTTCTCTCAATTCGTCCTTTGTTAATGCATGTTCAGAGGGCACCAGAAAAGCCATGCTTAAATGACGTGACAGAGGTGGGGAAGTGGAGGCAAGCAGCTGTTGCAGCAGCTATATTTCTAGTGGTATTAACACTCCTTCCAGTAGGGGATGAAATTGCTGAGGAACTAGGTATAGGTCTTGTAACAACATTTTAAGGTAGTGTACATAGAACAAAAGCCAATTTTGACAAGAAAAAGAATGATATCGATAATCAAGTGATAGCAAGAGGGATGTAATGTATGTCCAATTTGTATTCATCTTTGTAATTATTATATTCTTTTTGTTATAGCTTAGCTTCCCCATTTCTCATACAATCCCCCAGAGCTATCTGTCCACTCCACTCTTCAGTGCAAAAAAATTCCAATAAAGGTTATGCTGGTGTACATCAAAAGCCATAACATTTTGTGGAAAGTTGCGTGCTTCCTCCATGTATTTCAATTGGTAGAACTTAAAGATAAAGTTCAAAATTTGCACTTGAGACTCGAGACCCAAAATTTACATATATTAGCTGGAGAATGACAAGAAATCCGACTTCCATTTCTTAAATTAAAAAAAAAAAAGGTAATAATTAATATGTCTAATAATATTTCAAATGACCTCAAGTCAAGGCAAGACATAATTTTGCAAAAGCATACTAACTCATATTGTCCAAACACAATACTTTGAGATGCTGAAGGACCATATGTATATATATATTTCCTTTTCTTTTGGGTTATAGAATTAAACACTTTTTCTATCTTATTTACAGTCAATTATCCTACTTTTAGTATAAATTACAGGAATATCCATTTTAATTTTCATGAGTGCCCTATTTTTTATTTTATTTTTAAGAGTATCTATTTTGCTTTTTTTATTCTTCTTTATTTTTTAGTTT
>CATIWM010041661.1:0-15230 GCA_949671775.1 Mallotus repandus | reverse complement strand
AAATGAAACATTGCCAACCACTGATTCGTTGAGTTCCATGAACATACTTTTTTTTTCACACATATGGTTGCTTGCACCAGTATCAAGATACCAAGTACTTCCTTGATCTTCAACATTGATTCTGCAAGATAGTAGCACTGTCTTCTCCTCGATCTTTGCTTCTACATAATTGGTCTTTTCTTCAACCTGTACTACTAGGAGCTTTACATTCTGATGCATAATGCCCATAATTTTAACAATTATAACATTGAACTTGGGATTTATTGTACCTTGAGTTTGGATTGCCTCCTCCACGACTTCTTGTAGAACTTTCACCTTTCTCATAGTTGTTGAAGTTGCTATTGTAAGAGCTCCAACCTCATCCATGACCACGACTTCTGCCTTTGCCTCGGCCATGTTAATTTCTTTCATTGCCTTGACTTTGATGCATATCCTTAAGCTGTAGTTTGAGGAGTTGCTTTGTGAGTCCTTGCTGCTTCTTGTGCTTCTCTTCATAGGCTTGTAATGAGCCTAGAAGTTGCTCAATCTTCATTTCTTCTAAATCTTTAGTCTATTCTATAGTTACAACAATATGCTCAAACTTCGGGTCTAATAAGCGAAGTATCTTTTCCATTATGCTCAGATCTTCTAACTTTTCACCATTTCTTTTTAGTTGATTAGAATCAGTCAAAACTCTGGAAAAGTAATAAAAAATGTTCTCACCTCTTTTCATATGCAGCGATTCAAACTCCCCTCTTAAAGTTTGAAGACGCACATTCTTCACTTTTTCTTCTCCTTTATATAATGCTTGTAGCTTCTCCCATGCTTGTTTAGTCGAGGTTGTATCTGAAATTTTCTCAAAACTGTCATCATTTAAGACTTGATAGATCAGAAAGAGAGTCTTCTTATTTTTCTTTCTTGAATCTTTTAAACTATCCTTCTCAGACTGGGATAGTGATGCCTCATTTTGTGGTTCACTACAACCTTTCTCTATGATATCCCAAACATCATGTGCACTAAAGAGAACCTTCATTTTGATACTCTAATTGTCGTAATTGTTGTTGTTGAGTGTTGGAACTTGGAAGGATGCCACACTATTAACCATATTGCTTAATCTGGAAATAATTTGCAAAATCTGATTTCACGAATGGATCTAGAACGCCGAAAAACCTTAAGATGGACTCCAGTAAAAAAGTTAACTTTTGGTCAACAGTTCGGCACCTCGGTCAACGGCTCATCAAGTAGGTCAAACGACTTGATGACTTGGCTCCAATCGGTTTCATGACTAGGCTAGGCTCAGCTTCAGACTCGGCTCAACTCATTGAGTTGACTGGGTTTCTAACAGCAATCTTCCGACGGTGATTGGCGGCGCGTCCAACCTCCGATTGAGGTGATTCTGGTGGCGTTGGATTCGTCTTTCCAAGAGCTTCGATTTGATATACTATATGCCAAAATTTGGCTATGATACCACTTTATGAAATACTAAACACTTAAACAATTTTTATTAAACTCTCTCAAACACTCTTATACATTTATAATCTTTGCTTCTTTACACTTCTTCTTCTTTCTTTTTCTTTGATGCATAAACCTCTTTTCAAGAGGCTCTATTTATACTATTAGAGAATTAATCTAAACCATTCAAATAAACAAATATAATTAAATCCTAACTATACACTTAAAAGTAATACAACTAATACCAACTAATCTTAATAATTTATCATACCAACTAATAATTTCTTACACCAACTAATAATAATTAACCTTTTTTAGACTTAACCACAACATTTTTTTCTTTTGATTAGGATTACATATATGCTATAGTAAAACAAGTTTAGTTATTCAACACTCACTAACATCAACTGTGGCAAACGTTACCTGATAAGGATAATTTCACTTGGTGGTAGGGTGAGTTGAACGAACTCTAGTACTCTCGTTTGGTTTTTCTTTGATGGCTTGAATCAATGCCAATGTCTCTGCTACTTGTTTCATTGCTGGCCGTTTTAGGGATCACTTGCAATGCAATTTAAAGCAAGTTGTGCTGTTCGAAATGCAGCCTTGGGAGGATATTTTCCTTCCAACCAAGGATCCATTATGCTTTTCAACATTCTTCCATCACATAGATATGTTTTGATCCAGTTCACCAAATTTTCCTGCCCCATTGGCCGCTTCGGATCGACTACATGTAACCCAGTTATGATCTCTAGCAGAACCACACCAAAACCATACACATCAGATAGATGGCCTAAATTAATCAGTAATCATCATGGCTCCATTTAGAGCAACTGAATCACAAATGATTAATTGTTTACCTGTGGCAACGTACTCAGGAGCTGCATAGCCATATTCACCTCTAGTCGATGTAGTTGTGTATGATTCATAGTCTGTTGAACTCATTTTTGCTAACCCATATTCCGAGATTTTGGCATTGTAGAACTAAATATAAGATTACAAGTTAGAATGTGGGATTAAATAATTTAGTTCGGAATGTGGGATTAAATAATTTAGTTCGATTGAAACGGAACCATATAAGTAACAAAAATTTTATAACAATTAATTTAACGCAATTATATAAATCATGAGTCGAACTCAAAAATTAGTTATAAAATATAACATTGCAAGCTAGTCAACGCGCTTGACTTATTGGTCAAACTCAGACTTGAGTTCAAAACTCTTCTTCCTTTACCAATGTAATTAAAAAAAAGAAAAAAAAAAAGAAAACACAGCTTTGAAGCATAAAAGTTTTACCTGATCAATTAGTATATATGAAGCCCTGAATTCTCTGTAAATTATCTGCTTCTTCTCTAATCCATGCAAGAATGCCAAGCCTTGAGCTCCTCCCATAGCTATCTTTAGTCGTACATCCTACGGAAATCTGTGGACACCTGAGTATCCGACATGTGAACAAAAATAATATATTTAAAAGCAAACATAAAGCAATATTAAATTCTATTTAATTTTTTTAATTAATTAATAAAAAAAATGATCTAAATACCGATAAAATATAAAATAAAGACTTATCTCTTATTATAAATGAAGTAGAATTTTAATTCCACCATGACGGCAACCCTTTCCATTATAAATCAGGTTGCACCTCATCGGAAAAAAATAATGGCTAGATCATGCTCTTACTTGCAAATTATGTTTAATCTAATCACAAGAATACAAATATTTGCCTTACTTCCAAATAGATGATTCTTGAGGCTGCCTCTTTGTGTGTATTCATATACAAGGAATAGAACCTTGCCTTCTTGACAATATCCTAACAGCTTGACAAGATTGGGATGAGAAAGATCTCCTAAAAACTTCACCTCTGACTGCATTATATAATTTAAAACACTAAATAATAAGCTTAAAAAAGGGGAAAAAAAATCAGAATTCATTTAGAAATTTTTAAAAATTTTGGGTCAACCTGCCAGTCTTCATATCCTTGAAAGCTAGTGGAATTCGACCTCTGGATGGCAACCAGCATTTTTGAGTTTCTGTTCTTTGATGCCCCTTTCTCATCTACCAAACCCTTGTAAAATTTTCCAAAAATTCCTCTTCCTAGCAACCTCTCATCACTGAAATTTTTGGTTGCAGTTTTCAACTCTCCATAAGTGAAAACCCATAGTGTTTCAGAAGGCAAATTCTGAGAAATGTTGTCTGCCTCATCATTTCTTGACTTGAAGTTCACAGAAATTAAAGAACCTGAAGAGGGTACATAAATAATCAAACGACAAACCAAGTAACATGGAAATTGAAGCATTTTGTTGATCAATATGTGGAAGAATACTATAGAACCATGATTACTCCTTGAGGTCTGGTAACTATGGCCATCACCTGGACATGAACTCCAGAAATTTCCCATCTGAACCTAATCAATTCTCTACCTTTCAAAGGCAATGCCAAGGAAAACTTCTTTATTTTTCTTGATATATGGGGAAAAAAATGCAAAGCAAGTGCGGTTGACAGGAAAAGGACGATATAAAGAAAAAGTGAATAGAGATTGACTTGACTTTTTGTGTTGTTATCTTAATTTTCTTCCTAGATGTTGCAGGTTCTATATAGGTTTTTTACACCTGTTCAGACTTTCACCTCTTGTGGACTCCACTGCCAGTGATGGGCAGAGTAGTCCATGGAAGTGCAAAAGATATCAAATTCCCAAATCTTGGTCTGGTAGGACAAAATGTAAGAATCCAATTTGGGTTGGGAGATAAAAGTTTACATGCATATCATTATATATTATGACATTTTCTGAAAGCATATCTAAAGCTCTAGCGCACACACTTATGCACAAGTGATAGTGTTCAAAGGTTCAATTTGTGGCCACATAAAAAATCTATATATACCACATAAAAAATCTATATATATATATATATATATATATTTAAATACTAAACTCTAAAGTCATTAAATTTAAAATTTGATAAGTATTACTCTTCATAATTCATCATTAACCTTAAAAGTTTATATATTAAATTTTTAAAATTTAGGAAAAAGTACAAATAAATATTATGTGGTTTGACCCATTTTCAGATAGAGGACTATAGTTTATTTCGTGATAAAAAGATACCATATAGTACATGTCGTTAGCATATAACAACATTTCTCAGTAACTTCATTAAGATTGCCGAAGTGACAGAGACAAAATTAAATTTTTACTTTTAATAGTCACATAAATTATCTAGTTTTGACTTTAACTTGATCTGTCATTTCCTCACTACCCACCTTCTTATTCTTTTTGACGTTGACTTTTTTCTTTAACATACAAAATTTATTATTTTCACCCTTTAATTAAATAAGTTTTATATCCTAAAATATAAAAATTAAGTTAAATAGTTAAAAAATTATTTATATTCTTAATAATTTAGATAAAATTGTAAAAGAGTTATCTAAACTATTTTATAAGTATATAATTTAAAAGTAAAAATATTAAATTCTTAAATTTTATTAAATTAAAAAAATAAAAGAGTTAGAGGATTAATAATTATTTCTACAAGTTAATAAATTAAAAAAATAAAAAAATCATTTCTACAATTATTTATATCATCAATAAAAATTAATTAATAATTTTAAAATAATTAGTAATTTTTTTGACACTAACAAATTTAAGTCAAAATCTAGGCTCATAAACTAACTAATAAGTCAAAACTATTTTTTTATTGTTCAAAACAATATATATTTTTAAACTAATCACTAATTACTTAAATATTTATATATTATTATATACAATACACACTATTTATTATATACAATACACTATACCTAATATATAAAAATAACTATATATGATATAACTATAAATAATTTATATCTAAATTATATATAATTTATATATAAATAAAACTATACACATAATCTTATTTTTTATTTTATATATAAAACTATATATAATTTATATATAGATATAATTTATATATAATATAGTTGCAATATAAATAAATTATAATAAATTAATACATAACTGTATAATAACTATATATAATAAATAATATAAATAATATATACAATTAATATATAATTAATACACCATAGCCAGAGACCAAAAAAATCAAAACTGTTTTTTAAAGAAAAAACAAAAAGTTACAGCTCCTTTACCGTTACCAATATTTGCATTTTTACCCACCAACATCATCTTCGTCTTTTAGCCGCCACCATCATCTTCGTTCTTACTGCAACACCTAGTCCATAAGAAATTGCATAAAGTTGGGTTTTGTTACAATTGCAGGATGGGTTTCGTACTCGTTATCATGACCCCTCATATGCAGAGGTTTTGACAGGGGAAGCAGCGGATTGGTGTGGTGGTATTGGATTTATGATAGAGTGAATGTGATAGCGGCGGATTGGTGATGGTCTTGGTGGGTTTCTATAATTCTATTCTATCGGCCACTTCTTAATTACCTCCCAATGGATTAATAATAGGCGTAGCAATTAAAAATGAATATTCAATTTTATCATTGCCACATCAGCAAAATTAACAGCTGCCTTTATATGTTAACGACAAATTCTACAAAGTAAGTCTTTATTAGAAAATAAATCATATACCTCTATCTGAAAATATGCTAAATTATAGAGTATTTATTTATACTTTTTTTCTAAAATTTACAAGATATTTTCATAATTCAAATATAAAAAAAAATTATTTTCAAATACACATATTTTATTTTAAATAAAACACTCTGATTCTATTATATCTAAAATATTACTTTTGCTTTCCATAAAAAATTATGTATTTTATTTTAACTAAAACAACCTATTTTTTAACTATCATATAGTTTTTATTGTTTTTATTTATTCAATTATTATTATTACTTTACATATTAAAAATATATATGTACTCTTAACAAAAATAATAAAATAAAATTATTGACATAACTTTTAATTTTTTATGTTTATATATAATTAAAGTGCAGTTTTAATTTATTAAAATTAATTAATTAATTATTTTAAAATATATATATTTATAGTCTGCACAAAGTCCGGATTCATTATTAGTTTATTCTTAAAAAATTTATTGGCTTCTTGTATTTAACGTCTGACCTTATAGACATTTTAACTTTTAAAATTTATATCTTTTAAATACCTCAATTCTAGTATTAAAAACACGCACTCTTATTAAGTTTCTGGCTCAGTTTGCTTTTTGTTGATAAATTTCTTTTAATCCTTAAATTTATATTTTAAGTTCGGAAAAGTATCAAATTAGTTATTATAAAAAATAATTTAATTATGTACTTTCTACTCAATAATAATAATATTATTTACAATTTTTTATAAATAAATAAGTTATTTTAAAATAAAAATTTAAAAATATTTTAATATTTATAAAGTCATAAAAAATTTCATATTCAAAAGTAATAAATTTATAAAGTTCTACATTGTAAATTATAAAAAATTAAAAGTAATAATTAAATAACCCACAAAAATATAAATTTTATGTTAATATTAAATTGGTATAATTCAAAACTATACGTAGAATTAAAATATTTTTAAATTTAAATTAAAGTAAATAAATATTAAAAATTATATTGACAATTTATAATTCAAATTAATTATTATAAATGAAAACACTTTAAGTTTTTACTTTCTCTTAATTAAGTTAATAATCTAAAAAAAATAAAAAAAATTCTAAAGTAACTTTATTTTTATTTTTCTTTTATCACCAAGTGTAATAAATCATCTATGATGATTATTAACAAAGTAAAAATTATTTTGTAAAAATTAAAGTAACGATAGACTACATAAAAAATAATGAGAATTATAATTTTATAATTTTTATTCATAAATATTTTATTTTAAGTAACAATTAATAACTCCAAAAAAATTTGTGAGTTTTACATGCACCAATCAAAATCATGAAGCATTTGATAAAATCTGGTCCAATGCAAGCCCAACCCATATCTAATTTACAATTTTTTTTTTGTTTTTATTGCAATTAAATTTACTAAAAGGATTTCTTCAATTTCAATCTTTAGAGTTGAGATCACATTTCATTCCTGTACGTCGCCCGATCGTTAATCCTCAATTTTTGTTTTTCTCTTCTCTGAAAACCCTAATTTCAGAAACCCTAATTTTTGTGAGTATCTAATCAAAAGGAATCGAAAATGGTGTTAGCACAATTAGGAGGGAGTATATCCCGTGCTATTCAGCAGATGAGCAATGCTACAATAATCGATGAGAAAGCATTGAATGATTGCCTCAATGAGATCACACGTGCTCTTCTTCAATCTGATGTTCAATTCAAGCTTGTTCGTGATATGCAAACTAATATCAAGAAAATTGTTAATCTTGATGATCTTGCTGCTGGTCATAATAAGCGCAAGATCATCCAGCAGGTTAATTTCCCAATTTCAACCAAAACCCAACGTTCAAGTTCATTTCTTTTTGTTTGATTTTCATGGGTTTGAATTTGATTATTGTAGAATTGGATTTTTAGAGTAAAGTTTGCTATTTTTTTTTTTGGTTTGTTGTAGGCGATATTTAATGAGCTATGCAAAATGTTGGATCCTGGGAAGCCCTCTTTCACTCCAAAGAAAGGGAAAACAAGTGTCGTTATGTTTGTTGGTTTACAAGGTATACAAATTGGTGTTTTTTGCTTTTTTATTTTATTTTATTGAATATTTGAATACCATTTAAATTTGATGCTAGTATAGCAGTGCTATTGATGCCATGATATTTAGTTTGGTGATTTTGGTTTATAGTTAATCATTTTTGCGTCATATGTTTGTTTGGTTAGCTCTTTTATTTTGTAAAATTTTTATGTTTCTTTTGTTAGCTCTTTTACTTTGTAAAATTTTTCAGGTTCTGGAAAAACAACAACTTGTACTAAGTATGCATATTACCATCAGAAAAAAGGTTGGAAACCTGCTCTAGTTTGTGCTGATACATTCAGAGCTGGTGCTTTTGATCAGCTGAAGCAAAATGCCACGAAAGCTAAGATTCCATTTTATGGAAGGTGCTCACTTTTATCATTTTCTAGCCCCAACTCAGGAAGGCAATGCAACCATGAACTAGACTATAGTGGCATTTATATTTATATGTGTTTTGGCTTTTGTCTACAGTTATATGGAATCTGATCCTGTGAAGATTGCTGTGGAAGGGGTAGAAAGATTCAAGAAAGAGAATTGTGATCTTATAATTGTTGATACTAGTGGACGACATAAACAGGAAGCTGCTCTTTTTGAAGAAATGCGTCAAGTGTTTGAAGCCACAGTATGTTCTTTTTTTTTTTTTAAGGCTCTTATGGTTATTGAAATGAATTTAGGTATTGTAGCTGCTAAAGTATTTCATGTCTTCCAGAAACCGGATCTTGTTATATTTGTTATGGATAGCAGTATTGGTCAAGCTGCATTTGATCAAGCTCAGGCATTTAAGCAAAGTGTTGCAGTTGGAGCTGTAATTGTTACCAAAATGGATGGTCATGCAAAGGGTGGTGGTGCTCTTAGTGCGTAAGTATTATTTTGATTTTTGTACTCGTGTTTCTAATCGGATCTTATTGCTTTTGTCAAATAGGATATACCAGCTGCTTTGACTATAAATTAAAAATAAAATTCTTTAACTGAAATGATTACTAGCATCAGAGTTTAATATTCCTAAAGCTGAAATGCTCTGAGACCTTTTCTGCTTTCATTTTTTTCTTGTGGACTGGGGCTGCCTTTTGCATATTTTGTGATGAAATTCATATACCTGAATGTAAGTAACACTTTTTATTAGTTAACAGTGAGCTGTTAAAAGTTGCACCATTGATTTGTCTTGTTGTACTGTTGTGATATTGAGTTCTACTTTGTGAATTGTTTTCAGTGTTGCGGCAACGAAGAGTCCTGTAATATTCATTGGAACAGGAGAGCATATGGATGAATTCGAAGTTTTTGATGTTAAACCCTTTGTTAGTCGCCTTTTAGGTGCTGATCTCTCTTCTTTCAGTTTTTACAGACTTGCTTTGATGGATCCCTTCCAACCTCTGAATTCACTGTTTTATTTGACATTGCTGCGAATAACTGTGCAATGATATTTTGCATGTAGGCATGGGTGACTGGTCTGGATTCATGGACAAAATTCACGAAGTTGTTCCTATGGATCAACAGCCTGAGCTTCTGCAAAAACTATCAGAAGGAAACTTTACCTTGAGGATCATGTATGAGCAATTTCAGAACATTCTCAAAATGGGACCCATTGGCCAGGTTTTCATCTTGTTTTCATCTTGTCTTTTAGATTGAATATATTGTGCATTTATTAATGTTAAGTTTAGCAATAGTAATAACTGGCCTGTTGCCTAAGATCTCTAGTGTATGGATAAGTTTTTAGTTTCACATGTTTATAGGGATATCATCTTTGATTTGAATAGATCAACTTTAAGTTTTATGTGTTCTAAAGAAATGGAAAGCTTTAGCAAAGAATTTTTCAGGAGATATTGGGATGCAACCCTATATGGTGACCAAGCATGGATAGAAGCACAATTCAAACTGTAATATTATTGTCTCCCTTGTGTTCAGCACATTATTGTGTTAACTTATTTGAGAATTAATTTCTTGACATTCAAATGGGATCGTGGTATATTCCAACGTGAAATTATAGACCTTCAAAAGATGCAGACCTTTTTTTCTAGGCCCACTTCAGCATTATGAAAATTTTGATATGTTGCATTGGATTCAAAATATTATTTTAGGAATACTTCTTTTCTCGTAGTATTTATGAGATGGGCTTCTAAGCTGTAATTGTAACTTTTAATGATTATAAACAAGTCAGAAATCTTAACCTTTGCTTTTGTTGGACTGCTGATTCAACTGTTGAAAAATTCAATGATATTGAACATGCTCACAGTTCACTTAACTAGGGTGAATTGGCCTTGTAAGCTATAACCAACATTTAAATGTATCTGTAAATATATATTCTTTTTTGAAATTTGAATTCTATGCCAACTGCAAATATTAATTGCCTTTCTTTCAGTTGGAAATTTCATCCTCTATTTTCCCACAATTTCCCCATCCCTTGTTGGGCTATGTCTTTCAGTTTAAAATTCTTGGATATTTTATATAGGTATTTTCAATGCTTCCGGGATTTAGTGCTGAATTAATGCCAAAAGGTCGTGAAAAAGAGAGCCAAGCAAAGATTAAGCGATATATGACCATGATGGATTCAATGACAAATGAAGGCAAGGAAATTTTATTTTATGTATTCATGTATACTATGTTATGTCTTGGACAAGGGAGATGCAAATTTTTGTTAGTTGAAACTGCTAGTTTGTGATCTCTAGTTGCTTATTGTTACAGAGTTGGATAGTTCTAATCCAAAGCTTATGAACGACTCTCGTATTATGAGGATAGCACGAGGTTCTGGCCGCCAAATTAGAGAAGTAATGGAGATGTTTGAAGAGTACAAGCGTCTGGCCAAAATTTGGAGCAAAATGAAGGGTCTTAAGATTCCCAAGAAGGGTGAAATGAGTGCTCTGTCTAGAAATATGAATGCACAACACATGAGCAAAGTCCTCCCCCCACAGATGCTGAAGCAGATTGGTGGCATGGGTGGCTTGCAAAATCTGATGAAGCAAATGGGATCTGCCAAGGACATGATGGGAATGTTTGGAGGTGGAGACAAATAAAGTGTAATTAGAACTGCACTAGTGAGATGCATTGGATTCCAATTACGAAGCACATACCTTGGCAAGTGGGAGTGGTTGGCAAGGGGTTTAAATGTTACTAACGGTTCAGCCAGATAATTCTTGATGGTTGATGCAATTGATTCTGTCCCTGGTACAGCAATGTTTAACAGTAGTTGGCAGTTAAAAGTATGGCCTATTTTGTACGTATTGAGTTTTAATTTTTTTTTTAAAGGAGTCGTGGGATTTGATACTTTGGGCCATTGAGCATAAATATTATTGTTTAGTATTCCAGCAGAATTATACTATTGGGAATTTCGCATTTGGAAGAGTCCTTCTATACGTTGGACGGTTCAGTTTGCCTAGGGCGATATGTAGTTTTTGAAGCTTCTTTTAGTTTTAACATGTGTGGAGTGACCTTGGATTTTACATTTATAAAGACAGGAATCAGGCAATAAGCCCATGCCTGAAGGCGAATTAACGCCACATAAAATATGGGAATTCTCCAATGTTAGTGACTTCTGATTTATCCATTTGGAATCATGAAAAGTTTTCTCCATATTTTTATTACTATCTGAGAGGTCAGAGCTTAAGCAAGTCCCCTGCAAATTCATGCGCTGACATGAATATCTTATTTACTGTACGAACAGAAAAATCCATGTCTGCACATACATGCGAACATCAAGCAAATAAAGGTAGAAAATACATTGAACTTAAAATTTTCTTGAGCTTATAATGACAATTGCAAATGATTAAAGAATACTAAGAAGATTTGAATTCCAACAAAGATGAGATGCTATGGTGTAGATTTTTCAAAGGTAATACGTGTCACGGTGTCAGTGCTTTAGCACCTTGTGAGAGTTGTACAATGATGTTAGAGTGTCAGCTTATCAAACACTTGAAAATAAAACGAATTATAACAAGACATATAATTAAAATAATATGAATAAAAAATTTAATAAAATAAAATACTAGTGATTCCATAAAATAATTTAATTAATAGAATAAATAAATTAATACATCTAATATATACAATATTTACATATTTTATAAAAAAGTTCAATAAAATTAATTAAATATATGAAGAAAAAAGTTAACATTATAAAAATATAAAAATATATTAGTTGTTAGTTTAACTTAAAAGATAAAGATAATTAAATTAAATAAATAAAAATAGTTAAATAATTACGTTTAAAATCTTTAGTTTGGATCTAATATAAGTCAATTAAAAATTTTGTAGCTTATTGAAAATCCAGTTTACCTTAATAGTTGTGTTATTTTCACATATGCTTGGTAATTTTTTTTCATTCAGTATATTAATATGTTAATGAAAAAAGGGGTTTTATTTAAATTCAAGTAATCCATTGTACTTACTAATCAATAAAATTTATAGGTTTAAAGAGCCTATAGATGAATCCTTAAAGAAATTATTCCCTTGAAAGATAATGGGAGATCTGGATCCCGAGATTTCCACCTCGCCACGGTTAAAATTCACACTATCCCATGGTCCCGTTCACCTCGGAAAGGATTACCAACGTAATTTTTTTTAACAACAACGGATAATTTCATTGATAAAATAGAAGATGATATATGAAAGACCCATGAAAATACATGTTCAAATATATTAATCCAACCTTCATGAAAGATCCAATACAAGTAGTTTCCTTCATTATCTTCATCTTAACAACACGAACCCTAATTTTGCTAATTCTGCATCTCCACAATAACTTCTATATTATTTCTTCTAAAACTCTGTAGAAAGAAGAAAAAATACCAAGTACGAGTTTCTCTAAACTCTCTTCCTGTCAACTAGCCTGAGAAGGCAGTGAAAGTGGGGAACCTAACAAGCAAATTTAGAAGTCAAATAAAGCATTAACTAAAAGATTAAACAAATCTGAATCATAAAAAATTCTCCTTCGATTTTAACTCAAAATAAAACATAATATCACCAAAATAGACATATAAATGGGATACACCTACACTATTTGAGTTTAAAACTCAACTGATTAATTTACACTAAAAAACCAAAAAGAGTTTAGTATTTGAATGGCTTTTGAGTGCCTTTTGATTCTTCTATTTTATGGTCTTCAAGAAGGTAGGTGAACTCATAAAAATAATTGGTTTTATTTGCGGTGGATTGTTTGACAGGAGGTAATATAGTTACAGAAGTAGATTTAGTAGGTACATATTTATAATTACAGACAATAGATGGATTTGAACTAGTAGAAGATGATTCACTCATGGTTTTAGGTGACTCTTCCTCCTCAGGCAATCTTTAAGAATAATAATCTTTTCCCCTTAAACAAATGTTAGGCTTTGATACCAATTTCCCAGAGCTCCATTAAGACCATAAGCTTAATCATATAATTAGAGATAAAACATAACATGGACTAGCAAAGGCGGTACTTATAACACTCAATAACCAATTTTCGGCCAACCAAGCCTGTCTCCTTTTATGTTTTACCAGAAACTATAAAACAAAGTTTATAATCTGAATGGAGTTGGCAAACATGGTCATTTTTTAGTTATTAAATTTGCTATTGTACAAGATCCTCAAATGAGGCGAGTACAAAGCATACATTCTAATAACTATATGGAGATAAGATCATTATTCTTAAAAATGAACCTTTAGAGAAAGAAGAGAAAGGATTTAGAAACTCATGGCTTTTATTTAGTAAGCAGTGTCTATAAAGGGTTCTCTCCTTTCTTAATGAAGCTATAATTGTGATGATTGTTATATGTCGGATGATGATGAGAAAGAGAAAACGAAAAAGAAATCTACCAAGAAGTGTAGTGAAAGGGAGTTTAAGAAAAAATATGAAGATAGAGATTCATATGTGAGCACTTTGGGACAACCTTCTGGAAAGTATGATTTTTTGGTATCATACTCTCCTCCATCCTGCTATCAACAACCTAAACCACTAAACAAACCACCTTAACCTTGTAAGTCAAGATCACACCTTTCTCTATTAAAACCAAAACCAACACTTTTACCTTGTTATAAATAAGCTCTTAAATGGGTAAAGAAAGAAAGCCCATTTTTTCAATCTCATCTCCTGCAATGCCCATACAATAAGCTATTGTCCCCGAAGTTTGTATGTTTCAACCTGCAGATTTCCCTCCTTTGACATCGAAAGTTGATAATAATAAAACCTCTCAACCCTTTGTCTTGAACACTAATATTGTTGATCTTGAAGGAAGACCAAGAAGGACTACTCTTGCTGAAGCAGTCTTGAATTGGCAGACTTAGAATGCTTGTGCCTAGAACCAAAAATTGAAGCAAATTGAAGAAAAAGTTGATGATGTAGCAAGACAGGTGAAGCAAACTGATAGTTGGCTCTTTAACTTTGAAAAAGAAATGAAGGAAATTTATGCAGAGCTGATTAAACAGACAAAAATAAACCATCAAGAATTACTATAACTAATTAGTAATAAAGGCACAATAAAGCATTCAAATGAAAGAAATTAAAATTCAGAAGTTGAAGGCTCAAATAAATGAATTCGAACGAGATTTGAGTAAAAAGAAGGATTCCTAGCCACAGTCTTCACCAAGGCTATTTTCTCCAGATCTAACGAGATATTTAGACAACCCATTCCTTATGCCAAGCTACTCAAATCAACCACTGTTCCCTATTATTTCCTCTTCCTTGAATATACCGCCAGGATTTCAAGGATTTAATCCACCAAGTCCTTCCACTGAGGCCACCAAAAAAAGGAAAAATAACTTACTTTCCTCAGCAAAAAATGCCCAAAAAGTCATCTTCAGAAAATATGCAGTTCTCATCCTCTTCAACCGAATCAATTGAAGTAGATAAACTGTAATATCCCTATTTTCATTCATAATTAATATTATATGAACATATGCATTTTAAACCATTCCATTTGACTATGTGTATTTTTCATGAATTGAATCTAGTTAACTTGTTTACATGAGTAACCTTAGGGACTAAATTGAGCTTTAGCATAGAAGGAGAATTAATTTGAACTTTTCCTTGATATTTGATTAAAAATATTATTATAATAATAATAATAATAATAATGATAATGATGATAATACTAATAATAATAATAATAATAATATTAGATAGTAGATATTTGGGAGGTAGGAAGAAAAAACAAAACACTTACCTTCTTCTCCCGTGTGACACCATTTGCTATCTAAATCTTACTTCCTTCTTTT
>CATIWM010041652.1:0-12163 GCA_949671775.1 Mallotus repandus | reverse complement strand
AGGGTAATAACTAGGACAAATTGAAAGTGGTGGTAACTCGATTCTCTAATACAAGCTAGCACCACAACCAAAAGTTCTAGATACAGAATACCAACTTTTTTTAGTCTTGTGTTCATTTAGATTTATTTTATTAATTACTATCTTATTCACTAATTACATGCAATTTTATTAAACCCTAATTGAACATCAATCTAACTCTAAGGCAACCAATTCATGAAAAAGCACATAACAAATGCATTCAAAGCGTAATGTCCCTAAATCTAAACTATATTTGATTTTAATTTAAATTAACTAAATCTACATATTTTATTTATAAGTGAAATGGAACTAAAGGTGGGCCTACATTTTAATAATTAGTAAGTCTAAATCTATTTATTTTAATTCTAAAAGTGGACCTAAGTCTATTAAATTTTAAAAGAAAAAGAAATGAATTAGTAGGCTTAATTCTAATTAATTTTAATTAAATGAAATGATCCTAAGTCTATTAATGATGAAGAAGACTTTATTAATGGGCTGAGCTAAGTCTAAGTTAATTTTATTTAACTGAAAATGGGCATAAAATCTAAATTAACCTAATGGGCCTAAATTAATTTTAAAGTTAATTAAACATAAATTTAATTTTAAAAGTCTATTTTATTAGTGAGTTAGACTTATACGTGAGCGTGAGGCCCAAAACGAATAAAAATAACAAATAAGCCCAAAATAATAAAAAATAAAAATAACAAATCAAAAATAAATATTCTGTAATATTTCTAACCCTATTTTTAATTACATACAACCTAAATTAATCTAGAGCCACCATTGATTTTAATTAGGGTTTTACCAAATAAACCTAATTTATTAATTAATTTTAAGTGCATGAAAAATAAAGATTCCACTATATTCCCACTACCGAGGCTATTACAATCCCTACAATAATAATTACATGCCCAAAAATCAAAAATAAATACACAACGCAATTACCATAAAACACAAAAAATAAAATAAACTTGAAACTACATTATTTTAACAGTTCCATGGACCTTCATGGATCTAATCCATTCAATTTCATCTCCATAGTATAAAATGTTTCCACCACCATAATCAAAGAAACAAAATTAAAAAATTAAAAACTTATTAGAATAAACATAAAAAAATAAATAATAAAAAATGAAAATAATAAAGTAAAAGGAAAGGATCAAACGCAGAGATGCAATATTAATTAGTTCCTCATAGATTTTGTTTGCTTCACCGTTTGAATAAATCTGCAGTATTGATCTCTCAATTACAGGCTTTAATTGCTCTTCCACAAGAAAAACTTTAATTCCGATAAAAAAGAAAATTTTCTTTTCAAATGAAGTTCATGCAAAGCTTTGAGGAAAGAAAACTTTTTTTTCGTTCTTTTTTTCTGTTTCTCTCCCGTTCTCTCTTTTTTTTCTCCGTTCCCCTTTTTTCTCTTTTTTTTTCCTTTTTTTTCTTCTGCGTCTTTAGAGTTTTTATCAGATCACCTCCCTAACAACGTGATTTAGTAAAACTAAATAACAAAACTCCCTCTATGATTGATAATCACGGGATAAATAATAAATAAATAAATAAATTTATCTAAAAATAAGATAATTTAAATCATTATTTCACTTTAATTTAAATTTTCAACCAATCAAATTTAAGAAAAATAAATAAAAATTAAAAAAATCAAATATTCACGCGTCGAAATAGTGCAATTCCGATCGGAATTCTATACTCCCAGAAATCTGAAATTCCGACCGGAACTCTGGATTTCCGACCGGAATTCTAAAATTCCGACTAAAAATCTGGAATTTCGACCGAAAATTTGGAATTCTGACCGGAATTCTGGATTTCCGATTGGAAATCCACTCTTTCGATTTCTTTAACATTTAATTACAAAAAGACCCCTGAAGAAAAAGAAACATTTCAATTTAGTCCATTTTTAACATTTAATTACAAAAAGACCCCTGAAGAAAAAGAGACATTTCAATTTAGTCCATAAAAATGCAATCAAGCCTTGGAATCCGAAATTCAAATACTAGAGACCTAATTGCAACAATTCATCATCGAAGTCCTATTTCACATCCATATTCTAGTCATCCCAAAATTGGGTGCTTACAGTTTGCTACTAAATCTGTATTTAGCTAATTAATTTTTATTGTTTTACCTATTTAGTTTATTAAGATGAGATCCCCTTTGATTTTTTATTTCCCTTGAAATTTCCTTTTTAAGTTTTTATTTTTTCAACATCCTAAGTTAATCAAGTCCAAAAGTGAAAATTTTAGTAGCTAATAACAAAATTTGCTTGATTGACTAATCATGTTCAAAAGGAAAAACTTCTAATTACCCATAAATAAAATGAAATTACTATCTTTGTCCAAAGAAAATATTGTTATAAAAATGGTAATAACAATAATAATATAGATAATTAACAAATTAAAAAAAATAAAAAAGAAAAGCCATCTCATATCATAACATTCTATTTTTTTGCCATCATATTCTTGTTCCACTCTCACTTCCCACTTTAACTTTTTCTTTTCTTTTCTTTTCTTTTCTTTTGTTCGGAACCCAAAAAAAAGAAAAAGAAAAAGAAAACAAAAACAAAAACGTAAAAATCTGTTATTAATTAATTGAAGATTTTTTATTTTACTTTATTTTATTTATTTACGCGTTGTCTATCTGTATTTGCCCTTCTCCTTCTTGTTCTTCTCCTTCTTGTTCTTCTTCTTCGTTCGAAAGCAATAAAACCCCTTTCTTTATCACTGTCTCTGTCTGTCTTCTACATCAAATTAAAGCCATCCATCCATTTTCACTCCCTTTTTTAAGACAAAATTACAGAGTATCAGAGAGAGAGACAGAGAAAAAAAAAAAAAAACAATATATACATACACTGATCCCATATATATACATATCTCTCTATATAATTTTACTACAGCTACAGGTACAAATTATTATTATTATTATTGTTGTTGTTGTCATTTTGGTTGTCCCTGTTATTTCGGTTTCGATCTCCCCATTTTTTCTTCTTGTTTTTGCAGTTTTCTTTTTTGGGTTTGTTGAGGTTTTTCTTTTTTAAATTGGGGGCCTTGCTTTTCTCTTCTCCTTCCGTTTCATTTTCACTTTCACTTTCTTTTCTTTTTGGGTTTTTCCTCTTCTTTCTTCTTTTTTTTAATCACCCAATTCTTGTCTCTCTTTTTGCTGTTCTTGGGAATTTAATTTAATTGTCTTTGATCTTGAATTCGGTTTTCTTTGAATTTTAATGGGGGACGATTATCATTACCGTAATTTTGGGGTGAGGATTAATGGGTCTCTCTTACTTTTTTGTTTTTAATTTTCTTTTTGAAATGGAAAGTTTTGGACAAGAACAGTTTATGTTGATTATGTAAAGTTGATTTGATGATTTGATCCATTGATTGAGGGTAATTGGATTAATGGGTCAATTTAACTCTGTTTTGCATGATTTACAGATACAAGGATATTTTAAAAAATATTTGACTCTGAAGATTTGGATTTGCTTCTGATTTTTTTGTGTATGGTTTAGATTGTACAATCTTATAATTGCTACATTTTTTTTAGAAAAGGGTCTCTTTTCATTTTCAAGATTGTGATTTTTCATTTCCAAATTGTGTTGTTGATTTGAAGATTTTTTTTTTTTTTTTGGTGGGTATGATATAGGCGCATGCACATTCTCCTGGTTACCGCTTATTGGAGAAACCAACATCTGTAGACGATTTATATTTGAGGAAGAGAGACAAGATGCGGAGGTGGCTTTGCTGCACATGTCAGGTGGAGGAGTCCTATCCCTCACGTGAGAATGAGCACCTAAGGAGCGAAAAGAATTATGCAGATAGTAATTTCTCTCACAGTTTATTATACTGTTCAAGTTGTCCATAATTTTAATTCGTTAGGATGGAATTAGGACATCAGTATTCATCAAGCTAACTCGCAACGTTTTTGTTTTACTTTTCTGATTTATTGTTTCTTGCAAAATACAAGTTTTTAGGATGTTTTGGTGTTGAATTATCTATAGGAACTTTTGATTTTGATGTATGAGAAAGAAAAAAATTTTCAAATTACAGGAACTCTGTGGCAGAGATTGGAAAACATGTTTTTATTTAGGATTTCTTTGTTGTTGTCATTTTTTTTTTAAATGTTTTCAGTATTTGAGGAATCAAAAGTAATTGTTGGATCTGATAACTGAGATTTAACCTGTTTGAAAAGAACAATTTGGATTATGCATCTCAGGGTTGTAGGTAGTGTCTACCCCCATGACATTGCTACTGCTTCATTCTCATTAGAATTGGCAGTACCACCGTTGATGTATGCAGTTGAGGGGCTAGAATGCTAGACTGATCAATGCTGTGTTACTATGTTGTCAATCACTGAATCATTTAGCCACTGCTTCATTGCGGTCATCACTAAACCCGATATTAGAATATTTTTCTGTATATGCCAATTCCAAGGATTTGGTACATGGAGCTTGTGGGTGGTTTTAAGAAAGAAACCAAATTAATACAACAAATTGTATTGTTTCTTGGGGTTTTAAGAAGGAACCAAATCAATACAACAAAATTGTATTGTTTCTTGTCGTCAGCATAAGTAATGTGAAATAATGAGCATTATGATTATTGTTTATAAAGGATTCTTTGTGGCCTATTATGTCTTATCTTGGCTGTTATGTCTCAAACTGTATGTCTTATTTTGTCTTATTCTTTTGCCGTTTAGTAGGATGTGCAGCTGTTCTCACTAATTCAAAATTTTGCCTTTCTGTTTGTCTAATTTAAATCCATTAGCTAATCCTACAAAAGGCTCAAAGGTGTCAGCTCCTGTCAGATCTGAAGTGCAGAAGGAAGCGCCACCTATTGAAGTACCTGCATTATCTTTGGAAGAACTTAAAGAGAAGACTGACAATTTTGGTTCAAAGGCATTGATTGGTGAAGGATCCTATGGAAGAGTTTATTATGCCAGCTTAGACAATGGGAAAGCTGTGGCAGTTAAAAAACTTGATGTTGCATCTGAGCAAGAGTCTAATGTTGAATTTTTGACTCAAGTAAGTCTGCAGCTAGGGGTTTGTCATTCTTTTTTAATTATGATTTTATTTCAGTTTCTGTTTTATGATCCTGCCTTAAAGATGCATTATAAAATATATGTGGTTTGATTTCAGGTTTCCATGGTGTCAAGATTAAAGAATGAAAATGTTGTGGAGTTGCTTGGTTACTGTGTTGAAGGAAATCTCCGAGTGCTTGCCTATGAATTTGCTACTATGGGGTCTCTTCATGACATATTGCATGGTGCGAGCTCATCTTGTGTGCTTGTCATCTACATACTATATCAGTGATCAGAAAATTTTATTGGAAAGTATGATTTGTTGACTTTGGTTTGCGTGTCTTGTCTTGGTGATGACAGGTAGGAAGGGAGTTCAAGGGGCACAGCCAGGTCCCACACTTGATTGGATGCAGCGTGTGAGAATTGCCGTTGATGCAGCGAGGGGGTTGGAATATCTGCATGAGAAGGTACAACCTGCTATAATACACAGAGATATCAGATCAAGCAATGTGCTTCTATTTGAAGACTTCAAAGCCAAGATTGCAGATTTTAACCTTTCAAATCAGGCTCCTGATATGGCTGCTCGTCTTCATTCTACTCGTGTTTTGGGAACCTTTGGTTATCATGCTCCAGAGTAAGGCTTCTGCGAGACATTTTCTACATTTTTTTTTCATTATCGTATTTAGTAGTTTTTGTCTGCATGTTAGTGCAAATTGGCTATTAGGCATTTCAAAATTCAAGGACTAATCAAACTTATCAAAGTTCATTTTATAAGTGCCTTTATTGATTGCAGTTGCATAAATTAATGTATCTAAAATATTTTGAACTTGGACTTAGAGTCATGTACGTTTGGCATGAGAATAAGGTATTAGACATGGAAACTACTAGGAATTCTAGAGTATGTTGTTTTCTTTGTGCTTGTTATTGACTTTATAGTTTTAACATATTCAGACCTGACTAATATCTGAGCGTTTAAATAGCTATTGATAGTGAAGATCTATTGTAGTACCTGTGTTTGGATTTCTTGAAAAACAGTTCTTTACCCTTTTAAATTAAATAAACTCATGTATCAAACATGAGAGGGTTTGTCCTTGAGTGTGGAGTGTATAACATTTTCAGTAGAATTGTTCTAGAAGGTAATTATCTGTGGCTTGTTCTTCCTCTTCCTCTTTTCCTTTGCAGCCATGGTGTCACTATTTTTTGCTTAAGGCTAAGATGGGAAGTTAGAAGATTTATTTTCAAATTAAATAGGAGTGTTGTTGATTGTGTCTTATTAAAAATAGTTTTTCTTAGTGGATCTTCATTTGAGTTGTGTTTATGTCTGTAGGACGTAGCTATGTACCTTGGCTTCGCAGCTGTTGTCATATACTGTTTTCCATAGTGCCTACTGGCTGCTATTTATTGGAAATTAAAGTTTCATCCTCATATGCACCTTTGCATTTGGCTTCTTCTTTTGTTATCTTTTTATGTCACATCACATCTCTATATCCTCATTGTCCTTTCTGTGAAGGGTTTCTGAGAAGATGTGTGGAACTTCTTTTGCTTTGTATTCTTATAATCTTTTGGTTGAAATTGTGTCCTTCCATATGTGCACCCTTACAGTTTCTGAAATCTCCTTTCCACATCTATATTTATTTTAATATTATATCATTATTATAATTGTCTTCTTTAACAACTCACATTTGTTTTGGAGATGTATAACTGAGGTGTGAATTTTCTAACTGGTCCACAGGTATGCAATGACTGGACAATTAACACAGAAGAGTGATGTTTATAGTTTCGGGGTGGTTCTTCTGGAACTTCTAACTGGGAGGAAACCTGTTGATCACACCATGCCTCGGGGACAGCAGAGTCTTGTTACTTGGGTGAGTTGTCTGCCTTGTTTCTTTCAATTCCTTTCAGCATTTTGTCTTCGTCTTCTTGTGTTTGATATGGTTTGTGACGTGAACTTGCTTCGTAGGCTACTCCAAGACTGAGTGAGGACAAAGTCAAGCAATGTGTGGATCCGAAGTTGAAGGGGGATTATCCTCCCAAAGGAGTAGCCAAGGTATCATCTCTGTTTTATAAGAGAGCTACAGTTTTAGTTTCTTTTTTGCTTCTCTCTATCCGCGCAGCATGTGCATATGTTTTGCTAGGTACTGATCCTGTGATTATTTGGCATTTTCCAGCTTGCAGCTGTTGCTGCATTATGTGTGCAATATGAAGCTGAGTTCCGGCCAAACATGAGCATTGTTGTTAAGGCACTCCAACCGCTTCTGAAGGCTCCAGCACCGGCTCCTCCTCCTCCAGAGACCTAAAACAAGCAAAGAAACAGTTTCTTGGGTTGGAAAATTCCGACTTGTGCACAGTTTGGTTTACTTTGCTTGTGGATTTGTTCGGTTAACACTATATTTTTTGATTGTTAGTAAATGGGATTGGATTTATAGGTTCGAGTTGGGCTATTTAACATCGCGGATAATCTCCCATGTCTGTTGCTTGCTGCTGATATTGCACTAGGCTGCTGATTCTTTTTTGTTTTTTGGGTTTTTTTTTTTTGAGTCATGAAATCAACAGTTGTGGTGGGTTGTGGGGTGGATATATTATTATTGTTTGGTTTCAATGGATATCCCCATTTGTTCTCAGTGAGATATATTTTTATTGCAACTGCTTCAATGGATTCCCTTTCTTTTTTGTCTGAGTTGAGTTGTCTTGAGGCGTCCATGGATTAGGTGTAAATGCCAATGAGACATGCAAGTCTGACGCTGACCCATCAGAACAAAGCGATGAAATGAATTAGACTCATCTTGGGATAAAGATTTGACATTTTCTTTCTAGAGATGGTTATTAGAGTGTGTGTGATTGGAATTGCACCGTGACATGGGGAGATATTTACTGACATTTGCATCCACTTCAATGGATGATACATACGTAAATAGGACTTGTATTGTCCTGCATGTATGGCCGAGCATGTTTTAGGATATGGATCTCACCTTGGATTGATTCCTATCCCATTCCAAATAAAAACTTGTATATGTAATTGTTGAAATGGGAGTATGGAGTTGGGCAAATTTAACAATTCACATCTGCAAACTTGCTAATTGATCATCTTTCAAGCTATAATTTAATACAGTAAATGCATAAATTGTTGTTTTAGTTTAAAAAATTAATAGAGTGAAATAGAAACTAAAAATTTTATTTATATAAATACATGTATATGGAAGAAAGACTCGTTGATAACGTTCCTTGGCTATTTTTCTTTTATATTTTCAAATATAGACCGCAAAGCACATCATCATTCTACAACATATTATTTAAGCTGAAAACTTCTAATATGTAACCAACAATTATTATGATATATGAGTGACTTAAAAAATTATTATTTTTTTTTTTGCAAAAAGAAATCAATGATCATATATGTCAATTTTAAGGAGATAACTTCTAACTTAAATTTTGTTATTAGATTAAATTATCTTACATTTGAATGCAAGTATTTGATTGAAATTTTTAAATTTAAAATATTAAACTTGAAATAGTATATAATTAGAAATAGTTTTAAATTTTTATTATTTGATTTTTAAATTTATTGTTCATTTGTTTGAATTTTTTTATATAAATTTATTCTATAATTATTAAATAAAAATTTGATATAAATTTAAATTTATAGTCAAATCACATAGCATATTTGTTTTATTGGGTCAAAACTCAAAAAGACATATTTGATCTTTGTGCTAATCCATGAATAAAACGGTACATACCAAAAAGAAAAAAAAATCAATTATCAATTTTTTTAGTAAGAATATGATTTAAAAAAAGTGTAAACATCCGAATTATTTTTAAAATTATAAAATATATTTCTGCGATTTGCAGTGTTAATAAATATTTTATTAATATTGAGATTATTATTTAGTGAAATTAAATTTAAATTTTGGTGTTGAGAATTATTTTAATTATTATTTTATAAAAGTTTGTTAACTTTATTTTAATAAATTGTTAACTAAGTATTACTTAATATCTTATTGTATATATTTATTTGGTTGAGAGATTGGTGGGAAAATTAGTATTTTATTATTATTATTATAAAAATAAAAATAAAAAAAAGGTAGAGTGAAATATTTTTTGGCCATTTCTTCTTCTTCTTCTTCTTTCTTTCTTTCTTTCTTTCTTTCTCTCGGCCGAACCGACCATACCACCACCCCTGCCACTTCTCCTCGTCCCCATCGCCACCACATCGCGCCATCAGCTCGTTGTCCAGCCGCCCTGCTGCCTCTCTTCCTCCCCATTTTCTCTTGCTAGCCGGATTCTTCTCTCCTTTGCCAGCGACGATTCCGGCGTCTCCAGCCGACGAGGTTGGGCTCAATCTCTTCGTATTCCTCTGGGCTTCTCAATTCCTTAAAATAACTTAGGTAACTACCTTGAATTTGGATATTTCAATTCTAGATTTTTAGGTTAATTTGTTAGTTTAAGCTTGAAAATGATTTTATTAGGTATAGGTGCTTTAGGATTATTTGATGTTGAGGTTGTGAGCTATCCATTGATAATTTTTACGCATTTTTCTGAAATTATTTTCGAAATTGTACTATTCCGAGATCGGAGTTACTGTTCTAGGTCGGGGAGATTATATTTTTAATAAATTATACTGACTACTTTGAGTAAATTTTGTGAAGAAAGTTTATTAAAATTATGTATAGAATTTTTATTATAAATTTTTGAATTTTTATGTGAAAAATGAATTTTAGTATAAATTAGTAATTTTTATATTTTAGTTGAAATTATTGTTAATCAATATGTTTTAGACAGTATTTGAGTAATAAATAGTATAAAAATAAATTTTATGAATTATTTCTTATTTTTAGCTAATTACTAGTAATTTTGGAAAAATATGTGAATAATAAGTTTATTTATTATTTTTAAGCCTAAATGAGTTATTTGCTAACTTTATAACGTATTTAAGTAATTTAAATGGTTAATTGCGATTAATGTTAATTTAATTGTAAGATTTGAATTTTTTATGTTTATCGACAAAAATTTAAGTATAAGCTAGAATTTTAGTATTTATTTAAAAATAAATATATTTTATGTTTCATTGTGGAAATAAATTAAATTATGGTATTTAAATGAGATTTTATGATTTTTGGTAATTTAGTGAAAATTAGATTATTTTATTGGTTGTTGTGAAATTGGTTCTCGGTTGGGTATTTAATGTAGTTCGGGGGGTCCAACTTGAGATTTGATGTTGTGAGAATATTTGATGTGTGTTTTTATGCAGGAATGGCTCTACTTTTAGTACAGAGATGTCCGTTTTACAAAGGAGACTCTGTCAAATTTTCGATAGATTTCTCGTAAAGCATAACATTGGCCTGTGTCGAAATTCTAGTTTTAGATGAGTTGTGTCTTTGGTCGAGTCAGTTTTGTCAATTCCTTTAGTCTTCATAATTTTGAGAATTTTCATGAATTTATTTATTTTATTTTATGAGCATATTTTAAATAAATATTATTTATTTTAGAGAACTCTGGAACACGAGTTGTAGCATCAGGGCAACAAAGAACATGTCGCCCGGCAAGCTCAACCTATGAGTTAATTTTATAAAATGTGTGTTGTGTGTTTTCTAGTAAATAAAAAATAATAAAGAAATGAATATACGATTGATTTATGAATAATAAATGAAAGCATGTGTAAACGAAAAATTATTCGTTATGTTTTATTTAGTGATTTAATTGTTTATTTATTTATTATTTAATGATTTATTTATTTGATTTAATTATTTATAATTTGAATTGATTTGGAGATAATGGTAGAACGTGCTACTTAATGGGTATTACTAGGACCACGTGCGCACCAGTAAGATCTTGGTATGTGATTAAAATGTGAATGGTTAGAGCTCAGTAGCGCTAGTGCTCTCGGGCCGGTAAAAAAGGATGTAACTCGGTTGAGTTTGCTCTCAGGACATCAATATGGAATAAGTGAAATGACTGTGGTAGTAACTCAATTGATGCTTGCTCTCGGGATGGTAGTCACTTGGATTAAAAGAGCCGAAAAGCTAGTAGAATAATGGTTTAGGTGTTCTACCAGGTTTTCCACCAAAATAATTATTTTAAATATTTTTTTTATGAGGATTTCATATTAAATTGATTTAAGAAGTTTTAAAGAGACTTTATATAAATATTATCGAGAAAAGTAAATAATTTTAATAAT
Source organism: Mallotus repandus (assembly GCA_949671775.1). NCBI lineage: Eukaryota > Viridiplantae > Streptophyta > Magnoliopsida > Malpighiales > Euphorbiaceae > Mallotus > Mallotus repandus. The sequence continues at coordinate 960 of CATIWM010041652.1, read as the reverse complement.
TACAATTATTTTATTCTATATTGTTTTAAAAAGAGTTTTAACAAATGGTTTTAAACTAGCATGCATTTTATAAAATTGATTCACTCAGTGAGGTTTGACTCCCCTCAACTTATTTTTTTAGGACTTCACAGTCTATTTGCTAGTATTCCCACTTTGCGCCGAGTTCGTTCTTCACCGGCTACATTATGTATGTTAATTTAATTTATATACTGTGTAACTGAATTCTAGACACCGCAATAGTAAATTCAAATATGTATTATCGATATTCTGATTTTACTTTGTTTGGAATATTGTATTTAAAGAATATTATTTTATACTTTTTAATATTGTGCATTTATTATGATTTATTGTTAAGTGCATTATTTTTATTTCGTGGAAAATTTCTAAGGCTTGCTATGTATTTCGGTTACTTTATGTATTCTCATTCTCTATTGTCGGTCATGTGCCTTCGGTACGGGTCGTGACAAAGTTGGTATTAGAGCCCATGTTTTATTTTTGGCTCTAATGATCTTTGATTTACATTTTTATTAAACTACTGTAGTAATTAGGCTGATAAATGTCAATTGTTGTCCTCGTTGCTTCTAAGCTTCCATGTTTATGTCTGTTCCTTGTTGTGTTTTGAATTTCGTTTGGTTTTGTCTTTTCAAAATGAAAAAGAGAGCACAGAATGCTCCTGCTACCGAGGTAGTGTATGATGATGATGAGCAGTCCGTACATGATGAAGTTCCTTCCCCTGCTCCTCGACAAAGAGGAAGGGGTAGGGGTAGGGGTAGGGGTAGACATAAAGCAGAAGTAGCTCAGATGCAAGAATAAGAGCAGCATGTAGGACAAGGAGTTCCTGAGGTTGATCCTGCAGCTTTTGCAGCTGGAATGGCAGGTACCAACCAAGGCTTGGCAGCTCTGAATCAAGCCATGCCTTTAGTTCAACAAATGCTTTAATAGAGGAATCAGGGGATGTCC
>CATIWM010041632.1:0-21892 GCA_949671775.1 Mallotus repandus | reverse complement strand
CAAGTTCACATTTACTAAGGTAATCAAGATGTTCAAAATTGGCATGTTGTAGACGGTGGGGTTTAGCGCGTGTCCATGTATATTGCAATCACAACACTATTTGAGCTCAGGGCTCCATGGAACACACTACTATATCACAAAACTATAGTGTGGAGATGAGAAGTCACTACACAAGGTAATAACTAGGACAAATCGTAGGTGGTGGTAACTCGATTCTCTAAAAGAGAGTTAGCACCACAACCAAGAAATTCTGGGAACATAATACCAACTTCTTTTAGTCTTGTGTTCTTTAAAATTAGTTTATGAATTACTATCTTATTCTCTAATTACATGCAATTTCATATAAGACCCTAATTGAACATCCATCTAGCACTAAGGCAAATAGTCATGAAAAAACATGCAAAAACTGCATTCACAAAGCGAAACGTCCCTAAGTCTAAACTACATTGATTTTAATTTAAGTTAGCTAAATCTGCATTTTATTTATAAGTGAAATGGAAACTAAAGGTGGGCCTAAATTTTAATTTAATTAGTGAGCCTAAATCTATACATTTTAATTCTAAAGAAATGGGCCTAAGTCTATCAATTTTTAAAAGAAAATGGAAATGAATTAATGGCCCTAATTCTAATTAATTTTAAGTTTAAATGAAGTGATCCCAAATCTATTTATTTTTTAAAAAAATGCTTTTAAGTTTAAATTGAATTTTAATTAATTAAAAAGGTGGGCCTAAGTCTAAATTAACCTAATGCGCTTAAATTAATTTTAAAAATTAATTAAAACCTAAAACAATTTTAATAACCTATTAATTGAGTTAAAACCTAATGTGGGCTTGGGGCCCAAAATGAACAAAAATAACAAGCAAGCCCATATAACAAATAAAGGCAAGCAACAAATAAAAAAGCAAACATAATGTGAGTTCTAACTCTAATTTTAATCACATCCAACCTAAATTAATCTAAAGCCACTATTAATTTTAATTAGGTTTTTACTAAGTGAACCTGATTTACTAATTGATTTTAAAGTGTAGAAAAGTAAATATTTACTATGTCCCCTCTATCGGGGCTATTATAATGATCTACAGAAAATAAAAATAAAATTACTTACAACCCAAAAATAAATAAATAAAACAACCAACAAAGTAAAATACACAAAACCCCTAAAAAACAATGTAAAATTATTAAAAGGCTTTAATTCATGGCATTCCATGGATTTTCATGAGTTTTTATCAGTTCAGTCATGTAGGGTTGCATAATTTAGGTCACTACCACCATAATCATCAATATCATGAAAACAACAACAAAAATGATTAGAAAGAGTTCTAAAAATTAAGCAAAAAATAAAATAAAATAAAACAAAAGAAAAGGAAAAGAGGTAGATGAGATGGATGTAGTATTGATTGCTCCGTAGAGTTTATTTGATTCACCGTTTGGGAATAGGATTTGGAGATTTGATTTTTCTTGGTCTCAGGCTTACTGCGTTTCTTAGAACTTTTTTTGCTTTTAAAAGAATGTAAAGAATGAAGGGAAGATTTTTCTTTTGTTTTTGCATCCAAAGCTTTTTTTTTTAGAAAAGAGAGCCTCCCTCTTAAATAATAATCCATAGGGTTTTTATAAACTCAGGAGACCCCCTCCTGTGATTTGAATCGCAGGAGATAAATATTTATTTATTATTTTATTAAAATTTTAATCTAAAAACAACCTAATAATACATGATTATTAGGATAAAAATAGTTTATCTTTTATTTTTTTATTTTGAAAATATTCTTCCACCAATCAAGATTCACAAAAACATTAAAAAAATGAAAATCACCGCAATCGGAACTGTGCAATTCCAACCAAAATTGTGTATTTTCGGTCAAAAATACATAATTTTGATTGGAAATGTGTAATTCCGGTTAAAATTACATATTTTATATTGGAAATATGTAATTCCTATCGGAATTACATAACTCCGATCGGTTATATTTTTAACTTTTAATTACAAAATGACCCTTGAAAGAATTAAAACTTTACAATTGGGTGCTTAAAAAAATGTTACAATTGAGTCCTAAAAAATGCAATTAAACCTTGTGATCCAAAATTCAAATACTGGAGACCTATTTGCAACAAATTTTCATCATTGGAGTCCTTTATCGCATCCATACTTGACTATCCTGAAATTGGGTGCTTACAGTTGTCCCCCTTTGCCGCTGTTTGCTTGAAAAATTACGACAAAGCAAATAAGTACACAATTTCAAAAGCAAAGAGTTAGGATACTTACCTATATATCTTGAGATTTCTGTTTGTGATCGATGCTTATATTGCTGTACAACATCATGCAAACTACTAAAGAAAATTTCACTATAATCCCTTTGGGATGTCTAGTGGAAAAGTGATTTGAAGATGCGCTATAGTTGTTATGGAACGTCTAGTAGTGATGTTATAACTATTGTGTAGTGTCTAGCTAATTGCACTATATTCCCTATGGGACGTCTAGTTATGTGAAAATTTTTACTATACTCTTTGTGGGATGTCTAGCGAAGTGATTTGAAGAAATTAGCTATATTCCCTGTAGGACATCTAGCTATGTAATAAATTTTGCTATATTCCTTTAGGACGTCTACTAAAGTGATGCTATAACTACTGTGTAATGTCTAGCTAATTGCACTATATTCCCTGTGGGACGTCTAGTAAGGTGAAATTAGTTATGTTCCGTGTGGTCTAGCTATATGATAAATTTTGCTATATTCCCTATGGGACATCTAGCGAAGTGATGAATTTCACTATAGTCCCTGTGGGACGCTTAGCGAAGTGATGCTATAATTACTGTGTAGTGTCTAGCTAATTGCACTATAGTTCCTGTAGAATGTCTAGTGAATTATGATTTGAAAGTTTCGCTATATTTCCTATGGAACGTCTAGCGAAGTGATTGATGAATTTCGCTATATTCCCTGTGGGACATCTAGCGAAGGGATTGATGAATTCAAAATGTTGTTATAGCTACTGTGTAGCATATAACAAAATGAACTTAAATTTGTGTTATATCTACTATGTAGCACATAACAGAGTGAATTTGTGGTTTATGTTATAGCTATTGTGTAGCATATAATGAAATGCAAATGCAGAAGTTGAATTTTTCTAGATTTTACTGTAATCCTTTCATTGCTCACTTTTGATGCTGCAGTCCATAACTGCTCATGAATTTTTCATCTTTGGCTACATGATTTGAGTGCTTGAATTCTTTGTGTTGATTGCTTGGAATTTTTGCCAACTAACTTTGAATTTTTGTGTTGATTGCTTTGAGTTTCTCACTAATTGACTTTGAATTTCTCTACTGATTGACTTTGAATTCTTACAAAATGACTTTGATCAGCTGCCTTTGTTGCTCACTGACCTTGATTGATTTGATAGTATTGGTACTGCTTCCATATGTTGGGCATCTTCTTCTGGATTTGCAATTCTTGAAGACTTGTTGAAGTTAAAGTTAGTTTTAGCATGATAATTGTACAAAAGTACATTATAATTGAGCAAATTAATCAATTCATCATGAGATTATGTGCATTCAACGTATCTCACCACTTTTGATTTTTTTTACTATCATTTATTTGCCATTCATGAAATCAAAGTATCATTAACCACATTATGCTGAGAGCATATTATTTTACTAAGTGAAGAGCTAACTCCGCACCTAAATTTATGGAGAACTTGGCTAGAAAAAACTTGTGGACATTGAGCATAAACAGATCAAATTCTAAGTATTAAAATAGTCTTTGAGTTATTTTTGTGCATTATTTCCTTATCTAAGTATTCCACCGCATTTCTTATATTACTCAGTGTGGATATTGTTGGAAAGGTCCTTCTGATACTCATACTCTTAAAGATCATTGGAGTAAATAGAGCAGCTTTTAATGTGGTCCGCTTTTAGTATTCCCTCGCCTTTCTTGTATTACTCAGAGTGGATACCTCCAGAAGATTCTCGTTAATACTCTTACTCATTTCTGAGCAATGGAGTATATTAGAAGTGCTTGCTCTTATTTTGATTCTCCTTTTAGTATTCCCCTGCCTTTCTTGTATTACTTAGTGTGGGTACGGTCAAAGAATTTTGTACTCGTACTCATTCAAGCATCGGAGTAGATTATATGCACATTTATTATTCCAAAGACTGAAATGATACTCTAAAATTCAAGCAATTCATACTGCAAATCCACAAATTTTATTTTTATGTATTCTTCCCTTCACTCGAGTGCAAAGCGAGCATTAGATTGATTAGAGTTTAGAAACTCTCAACACAAAGCTGTCAATTAGACATCCGAATTCTGTGAGGCTAATAAAAGAGAACCCTTAATATCAAAGTTTATGAGGTAAGTTTTTTGCACATCATCTCATGAAATGGAAGAACTTACTTTTAATATGTGAATTTTATTATTGATATTATACTTTATTACAAAAACTAAAGGGATAAAGTTGTGTTACTTCCCTTGAGCATTTGTCAGGATGTTTTTCACATAGGGTAATATTCTGATTGGTGTTTGCGTTCTTGCTCATTCTTATTCTTGTATTGGTTCTTTTCTCTTTCCTCATTCCCTTTTATTTTCCCTTTTTTATTATTGTGATGATGTCTTTGATCACGGGCTCTTGAAACTCTGTTATTGAGGTCATGGCATAACGCTGAATTTGTCCTTCTATTATTGTCATTGATGCTATGATAAAGGGCTTCCTTCCTCTTTCTAATATCTCTAATAAAAAATAAGCTTCAGGAGTCAGAGGCTTTATTTTATGATCAAAGAAGTTTCAGAGTGCATTTGTTATAAGTTTTGAGTGCATTCTTCCCTTTTTTGAGCTGGTGACTACATTGGTGGTGTGTTGGACCTTCTCATCATTGTACTCTATACCCTATATTGACCTTGATATTATGGAGTTCTGCTTTGATTGGTCAGGAGTTAAGAGAGTTGTTTCTCTAAGGATTTAATGTTTCATTTTCACTTGAGCTTTTTGTAGCTATCAGAGGTACATTCAGGAGCATCTCTTAGAGTAGATTCTTGCTTATCCATCTAAGGTACTCATCATCACTCTTTCTCATATTATTAATTTCACAATTTATGGGAGTAGGTTCTCCTCTTACTGAAGCTCCAGGTGATATTCCAGATGATGCTCTACTTGAGGCTTTGGAGATGAATGCTGAGTCTGAGGAGTTTGAGCCTTTTATCAAACCTCTTGAGAGTGCCTAGGATGAGGCTTCTATGACTGCTAACATCAATAATATCTCTTTGTTAAATAGGCCCATTGAGCATCCGGTCATTCCTCCTATTTTCACTTCTCCAAACTCTGACCACTTTCTTGCCCTTTTACAGTACTAATTTTGAATGTTAGTAATAGAGTATTTGCACAACCTTAACTTGTCTCAAAGATCTTTTGCCATGGAAAATAATTATCTCAAAATAGATGTATACAAGTGTATGCATGATATGCATGATTCTAACAAGTCATTTGTTTAGAGCAGAGTTATGCTCGAAGTTTGAAGTGTGAAAATGAGATGCTTCATCATCATCTTATAGATTTGAGTGATGGATGCTTCAATGATGGTAGTTCTAATGTTAGAGCTTCTGACACAGCTCAGATGAACAAGCTAGAGAATGGAGTCCATGGCCTTACACTGTAGCTTTTTATTGGCTGATGCATTTGTATGCTTGTAATTTACTCTTTTCTGCCCTCAGAACCCTTTTGCCGACTCTTATGCTTCAGAATTCCATCTTCAGTCCTTAAATACATACTCACTATTTTTCCCTCAACCTATTTACATGTTTGCCTCCAAAGTTACATTTTTCCCTAGTTTCTGATAGTTTTTGTTCATAAAAATGTTGACAAGATGTTAGGATCATGGAAATATGAATCAGCCTTACACCTGTCATTCCCTTATATTAAAGATGCAAAGGAGTAAGTGAACTGACTGAAGAGAGTTCTTGATATTGAAATTAACTGGACTTCATCTTAGTAGAAGCTGGACAAAGTAAGGAATCAATAGCTTCGAAGAACTCTTGAGCTTGATGTTGATGTGACAATTGATGCTGGTTATAAGCTATGGGTTGCAGTGAAAATTGCGGAACAACCTAAATTCTCTAGGTACAAGAGGACACTAGATTTACAAACAGAATGACAAAGGGGTTATAAGGAGAGAAAACATAACTAAAATCATGATCTTATAAATATGATTTTTAGCTTTCATCATGTTTTGTCTTTCCATTCAGATATTTATGCAATATGATAAAGACGAATATGCAATGTTTGAAAAAAAAATTCAAATTCAACTTTATTCATTCATTAGAGAAAAAATAAGAATATTCACTACATCATATGATGCAACTCTCGTTATTAGTTAGTCCTTTTCTAATTGGATATTTTTTCATTTTTATTTCTCTAATTTTGGTTAACCCTTTTATTAATTATTTCTTTTCCTTTATTTCTCTCTTCTTTTTTCTCTTTTTTTCTCTCAAATTTTCCTCTCTTCTCAGAAGTTGTATTATATGATATAGGAATGTTCTTTGAATTTTATTTGTGCCTATGCTAAATGAATATAATTGGATTGAATTTATGTCAAACATGCTGATCAATATCATAATGCATAATGTCGTTAGGATGCACATCACGCAAATAAGCCAAAATTAGAATTCATATAATCGATCATGAAAGCAAAATATTCACAAGAAATTTAGAAAGTTATAGCAACATGGTTATTTTATATTCTAAGGACGCCAGGTCTCATGGTAGTTTTTCTTCAGGTAATAGACAAAACAGCTTTTTGACAGCCATGGTTCATTCTTTTTTCCCATCTTTCCCTACCTTAACTGTGCATGTTTCTCTCTTTCCCAGTTTCTCAATGTCAAACTTCACAACTGTTGACCCAACAAATTTACAACTCCTTATTGTGGCTATTCAGGAGTCAAAGGTTCTATAGCCTTTTCATCTTATGAATCTTCATTATCAAACTCTTCACCCCATCCTTTTGGCAAGCCTAACTCAATGGGTATGTCAAAAGAAGGTGGTTTAGTGTAAAACACCTTGTAGTCAAACTTGCCTAAGGGTTGTCCTAACAAATCTTCCACTCCTCTTGGAGATTTCTCATTGGTTTTAAGGTCTAAGTCCTCAAAAGAAGTTAGCACTTCTTCCTTACTAACTCCTAAATTAATCATCATAATAGTTGGGGGAGGTAAATTTTGGTAGTTTGGGAAAGGATTATTTATGGTGCACGGGTTTTCAGGGTCTTTGATTTTTCTAAAGCTAGTATTGGCGGTGCTTCTAAGTAAAGTGGATTGATAGGACACTTTTCCAATATGCTGAGGATCTCTTTTGTGATTGAATTTAGACTTGAAGTGGTTCTCTTTAGTTTGTCACCTCTAAATTTCCAAACAAAGGATGATCCAGATGAATCTATGATGGCTGCAATATAAGGTGTCAATGTGATGCATGAAATACATGTCTGCATGATGCACGTGCTATGTAACAAGTAGCAAATAACAAGTATCAAGTCAAGTGTACAACATACATCCTTCCAACCTTATATCTCCCACACACGTACTCAATGGTGAGTCTCTTATCCTAGGATTTTTAGTCCTGGCCTCAATATCAACAAGGGATATCAAGAACCAATGTGCATGCCAAATCTCTCAAAGCAATAAAAACAAAGAAACAAGATTTCTAGGTATAAAACCTTGGCCCAATCTTTATTAACCCAAATAGGCTTCTAAAGTATGGGCTTAGGCTTTTATAGATAGAAATGCCTCATGGCAACAAACACAAGAAATTTAGGTAGATCCTAGGGGAAGTTACTTAGCCTCTACATAAGCTGAGTCCGGTGAAAAGGTGAAGGTTTCCTGAGCAAGATGCCCTCCTTTAAGACTTAAGTTACAGGCTAAGGTCAGAGGGGCCCAACATCTTTTGAAAACTCAAGAGAAGACTACCCCCCTTTAAAACTTGGGTCACAGACTCTGGTTAGATGAGTCTGGTAATCTCTCTTGAACCGAGTTAAGGCTAAGAGTGATGATTAGCCAATTTACAATCCCATGAAGCTAGTGGAATCAAAGGACTATAAACCAACACCATCGGCTAATAGGGACATGCAAAAATGAATGCAAAAATAAAATAATAATTAATAAAATAATTCTAAAGAACACAAGTAGAATCATTATCTCTTATCCCCAGTGGAGTCGCTATTGTAGGCAGCAGGGTTTAGCTCATGTCCAAGTATATTACAACCGCGACACTGTTTGAGCTCAGGGATCTAGGGAACAGACTACTATATCATAAAGACATAGCATGAAGATGAGGAGTCACCACCCATTGTAATAACTTAGACAAATTATAGGTGGTGGTAACTCGATTCTCTAAAAGAGAGTTAGCACCACAACCAAGAAATTATGGGAACGAAATACCAACTTCTTTTAGTCTCGTGTTATTTAAAATTAGTTTATGAATTACTATTTTATTCTCTAATTACATGAAATTTCATATAAACCCTAATTGAACAACCATCTAACACCAAGGCAGTCATGAACAAGCATGCAAAAACTGCATTCACAAAGCGAAACGTCCCTAAGTCTAAACTACATTGATTTTAATTTAAGTTAGCTAAGTCTGCATTTTATTTATAAGTGAAATGGAAACTAAAGGTGGGCCTACATTTTATTTTAATTAGTGAGCCTAAATCTATACATTTTAATTCTAAAGAAATGGGCCTAAGTCTATCAATTTTTAAAAGAAAAAGGAAATGAATTAATGGGCCTAATTCTAATTAGTTTTAAGTTTAAATGAAGTGATATTAAATCTATTTATTTTAAAAGAAACCGCTTTAATGGGCCGAGCTATATCTAAATTGAATTTTAATTAATTAAAAAGGTGGGCCCAAGTTTAAATTTACTTAATGGGCCTAAATTAATTTTAAAAATTAATTAAAACCTAAAAATGTTTTAATAACCTATTAGTTAAGTGAGTTAAAACCTAATGTGAGCTTGAGGCGCAGAACGAAAAAAAATAACAAACAAGCCCAAACAACAAATAAAGGCAAACAATAAATCAAAAAGCATACATACTGTGAGTTCTAACCCTAATTTTAATTACATGTAACCTAAATTAATCTAAAGCCACTATTAATTTTAATTAGGTTTTTACCAAGTGAACCTAATTTACTAATTGATTTTAAAGTACAGAAAAGTAAATATTTACTATTTTTCTTCTATTGGGGCTATTATAATTATCTACAGAAAATAAAATTACAATTAATTACAACCCAAAAATAAATAAATAAAACAACCAACAAAATAAAATACACAAAAACCCTAAAAAAATGTAAAATTATTACAGGGCTTTAATCCATGGTATATCATGGATCTTCATGAGTTTTTATCAATTTAGTCACGTAGGCTTCCACAGTTTAGGTCACTCCCACTATAATCATCAATATCATTAAAACAACAACAACAAATGATTAGAAAGAGTTCTAAAAATTAAATTAAAATAAAATAAATAAAACAAATGAAAAGGAAAAGAGATAGATGAGATGGATGCAGTATTGATTGCTCCTCAGAGTTAATTTGATTCACCGTTTGGGAATAGGATATGCAGATTAGATTTTCCTTAGTGTCATGCTTACTGCGTTTCTTAGTACCTTTTTTTTTCTTGTAAAATAACATAAAAGAATGTAAAGAATGGAGTGAAGATTTTTTTTTTGTTTCTGTGGACAAAGATTTTTTTTAGAAGTGATTTGAATTGTAGGAGATAAAGATTTATTTGTTATTTTTTTCAAAAATTTTAATCCAAAAACAACATGATAATACATTATTATTAGGATAAAAATAGTTTATCGTTTATTTTTTATTTTGAAAATATTCTTCCACCAATCAAAAATTCACAAAAAAATTTAAAAAATCAAAATCACCGCAATTAGAACTGTGCAATTCCAACCGGAATTGTGTATTTTGAGTCAAAAATACATAATTCCGATTAGAATTATGCATTTCCGATCAGAAAGGTACAATTCTGGTCAAAATTGTACATTTTTTATCGAACTCCGATTGGAAATACATATTTCTGATAAAAAATATGTAATTCCAATTGGAATTACATAACTACGACTAGTGATATTTTTTAACTTTCAATTACGAAATGACCCTTGAAAGAATTAAAACTTTTATAATTGGGTCCTTATAAAAATGTTACAATTGAGTCCTAAAAATGCAATTAAGCCTTAAGATCTGAAATTTAAATACTGGAGACCTATTTGCAATAAATTTTCATCATTGGAGTCATACGTCGCATCCACACTCGACTGTCTTGAAATTGGGTGCTTACACACGTCCTAACCTTTTATGCCAAATCCAAGTATCATAGGAAATAGACATTAAGCACGTAAGCTCTTCATTGTCTACTTTGTTTAGGTTAATGACATAAACATTGTCTAATCTTTCACCACTAAAGATTACTTTTTCATCATCAAGACTACTAATAAAGCAATTCTTTGGGTAAAAGGTGACTTTATTTCCCTTGTCACATAATTAACTAACTCCAAGAAAATTTTTCTTTAACCCATAAATTAAAAGTATATGATGAATAGATAAAATTTTAGGATTACCTATCTTTCCAATCTCAATTATCTTCCCTTTAGCATTATCCCTAAATGTTACTTTGCCTCCTTCTTTAGCTTCAAGGGAAGTGAATTGGTCTTTGTCTCCCACCATGAGCCTTGAGCATCCACTATCTAGATACCATTGACTATTCTTCTTGGTAGATTTAAGGCACACCTACATTCAAGAAATTTAAATATTCTTTTGAACTCAAACTTTAATTGATCTAGGTTGGTTAGTATCAAATTAATTTAAGGGCAATAATTATAAGTGTAGCTTTCTATAGAAGCATACATTTCTAGTGTGACCTTATGTTATGCAATAAAAGCATCTAACATTAGTAAATCTATTCTTTCTAGGTGCATAATGGTGATTTATATTAGCATAATGCACATTATTCTTATAATTTTTGTATCTTTTAAATTGTGCATAAATAGCTTAGGTTGCTTGTGAGCTCTAGGTTGTATGTTAGATATGCATTTATAAAGTTAAGTATGGTGTGGTTGTGAAGCATGCTTTAAAGTGTTGTTTCTAGTGTATAAGTAAGCATGTCTAGGTTTAGGTCTTTTGGCTTGAGCCTTGGACCTATGAGCCTTAGGGGGAAGAGTCCTTTTGGACTCTTCATTAGCTCTTGGTGACTTAGGCTTCATAATACTATTTACTTGAGCCTTATCACTAACCTTCGATGGTGAAGAAGAAGAATGATCTTTGGCTTTAACAAATATGGTTTGAGTTGATGAGGATGGTGCTCCATTAGAATAGCCCAAGCCATGTGTATTTTCATAAAATTTTTATGAATCCAAGAGATTATTTAAAGTGTCTTTTCCCTTTTTGAATTTTAAAAATGAGGATTTCAAATATAAATTTTCTTGTGCAAGCTTCTCATTTTCATGTTTAGCTTTCTCAAGTTCATTTTTCAAAAGAAAGAAGTTCTTTAAATCATTTTCAATTTCTTCGTTTGATGAAGCAACTTTTCCAAACTCATTTTTTAAGTTTTTAAAATCTTTAGACATTTTCAAAAGCTCTAGTTTATACTACTTTTTTTTAAAGTATATTTTTTTATTTAAGCATAAGCTTGCTCATAATAGAGCCCTCATTATCATCATCATCATCATCATCATTATCATCATAACCATTATTAAAGCTATCATGTTCATCATAAGAAGAATGAGAAGCAGAAGGTACCTCATGATTGTCTTCGACTGCCATAAAATAAAGATTGACCACTTCTTATTGCTCATTTTCCTTTTTCAAATGGAAGGAGTCATCCCAAATAGCTTTGAATGCCTTCTTCTTCTCCTTTGCTCCCTTGCTCCTGAATTTCAACTTAGGGCACTCATTTCTTATGTGACCTAGTTCTTGCATTGATAGCAAGTGACTCCCTTATTCTTCTTGTTCCCTTTTGCTTTGAAAAGTTCTTTCTTCTCAAGAGTTTCTTAAAGCTTCTAATGAACATTTCTATCTTATCATCTTCGTCACTAGAGTTAACAAGGCTTTTGTTATCACATTCATCTTGAGAAGTTTTTAAAGGCAATTCCTTTCTTCTTTTCATCTTTATCTTCTCTTTCTTCTTCCCTTTATCTTAGACTGAGCTCATGAGTTAGCAAATTTCCAATTAGAATATCAATATAAAGTTTAGATAAATCATGAGCTTCTTCTATTAAAGTGACTCTAGATTCCCAATCCTTCTTAGGAGGGATTCGTAGAATCTTAGCATTCACTTCCTCCCTTGAGTAGTTCTTGCTAAGCTTCTTCAAAGTTTTAAAGAGTGCATTAAGCCTATTTATCATTTTGTTGATGGACTCTTAAGGCTTCATCTTGAATAGTTCATATTCATAAACATGAAGTTGAACTTTCTTGCTTCTAACTTGCATATTGCCTTTATAGTGGTTCTCTAGAGTTTTCTATATTTCTTTAGCTGGTTGACAATATTGCACCTTGCCTCCTTCTTCTCTTGACAGAGAGGCAAGTAGAATGGTCATTGCCTTCTTGTTCTTATGGTTAGCTTCCTTTTAGTCTTGTGACCATTGACTTCTATCACTGATGAACTCAACGCTATCCGCTTTTGCTTTAGGGACTTCCCAACCATCCAAAATTACATCCTACAACTTAATAGAATCACTGTTTAAATAGAATTTCATTTTGAATTTCCTATGTGGCTAGCCTCCACCATCAAAGAAAGGTCTTAAAGAAGAGAAATTTATAGTTTCACTCCCTATGATCCTAGCTTCATGTAATGAAGTTCCAAGAAGTTAAGCTCTAATACTAAATGAAAAAGGCCTTAGAGGGGGGTGAATGGGGCAAATTAAGATTTTATAGAAAATGAGGTTTAATTAAGAAATTAAAAAAGGACATACTAATTGACATGAAAATGATGAATTCTTATTAAAGAAAAAGCAAATTTTCATATTTAATAATGAATGAAAATGAGAAGTATTTATTGATAAGAATATGAAAATTAAGGTAAGAAATATACAGAATGAGTACAAAGAAAGATAATTATTAACCAAAAGAATTCAAGTTAAGAAAAATAACTTGGTTTATTTTTAGTATATAAAACCTAATAAAGCACAAATTAAACACAAGAACTGAAGGAAAGTTTGATATTATTGACAAGATAAAGCATAAATAACATTGAAAGTGACATGTAATGATAAAATTACAAATTAAACAAATAAAAAAAGAAGGAGTGGAGGTAGATATTATAAATAATGAGATAAAAAGTAAATTAAAGCATTAATAAGACATAAAAATATAAAAAAATTGATAATTGAGTGTAGAGATTGAGATTATAGTAGCAATTGATAGATTATAACAACAAAAAGCACAAATTGAGATTTGATAATTAAAACTGACAAATAATAAGCAGTGCTTGTAAAATAAACAACAGTAATAATAAATGTTAGTAAAAGTTAGTAGGAGTTAGTAACTTAAGATTGTGATCTTGAGATTGATAACAAGATATATATAATACAATGAATGATGCTAATGCAAATGCATGCTCAAACAAGCATTAAATAAATCTAGGGTAGATATAAAGGATGATGTATGATGCAAGCCGAGAAGCATGCAACGTGATACAATTTCGGGAAGAATGCAACTATGCAAGCAATTCAATCCTAAAAGTATGCAAGTATGCATCTAGAGATTCTAAAAATGAGCACACGCATGATAATGATATGCATAAAGGCACATGAATGCATAAAAATGCAACAATGCAAAAGAAAATGAAGAAAAAATAGAGAATTGATGTAGTATAGTAATTATAATATAGTATAGCTTAGAAAAGAGTAGAGATATGTTATTATAAATAACAAACATAAAAAAAATTCTAAATTGATCAAGTTAATCAAATAACACAAAAAATAAGACTCAATTTAGAGACACAAATTGCACTTAAAAGTAAAATTAATACACAAATGAACATTAAAGCATCAAAAACCTTAAATTAACTTAATCAAAGTATAAAATATGTAAATAAGGACTCACAAGATCCTAACATTGAAATCGAAACACATAAATAAGATGCTTGTATTATAAATTGTAGCAACAAAGACATAGAACACAACAATTGCAAATTAAGACTGTCAAATTAGAAATAATCTTCACAAGATAAAAAAATTGAATTTCATAATAAAAATACAACTAGAATGACTCACAGATTATCAAAACCCTAAATTAGAATAAAAATTGAACAAACAATATCATTGTAATTGTAACTCAACAATCAAAGCACAATAGAACACAATCAAGAGGAACACAAGCACAATACACACTAGACAAGACTTTATATAAGTATTCATACCAAAATAAATCAAAAAACACAAAGAAAACCAATAAAACATTCAATTAGAAATCACACAAATAATAACAAACACAATCACAATCATCATTCAAAAGTAAGAGCAAGGATCACATTTAAAAGCACTTAAAGAAGAGTTTAAAAAAATACAAGGAAAAGCATTAACAAATCATTTAAAAATAGAAAAATATGTTAAAACACATTAATTCCATCATCCTAGGGTCTTAGGGAAGGGTTAGAATGATGCTCAAGCAACTATGAACCCTTAGGAACCCTAAAAACCACCTTTGGAGTCACTTGGAGTGCAGAGGAGTGGATGGCCAGATTGGGCAACTATCTAGCTTGATTTGGGACCATAATAGTTGGTTTGAGGGCCACTAATAGTCAAAATTGGGACATGAATAGCCATTTTTGTTGTTCATGGCCTAAATCAGGTTGTTCATTTACGAACAGTGCAAATTTGTAACCTTTTAAAGCCCCAAACCCCATAATTGTGATGGGAGTTAATGAGAATGATGTTATTGAAAGTATTTTTCCTCAAAATTTAGGCAATAACTCACAAAAAAAAAAAATTGATTGAAGATAATTGAAATTCGAGTTAAAAGGTCAAGTGTGGTTTTGATGAGTTTGAATGAAGAATTTAGTTCTGGTTTGAAGTAAGTGAGTTTACAGGAACTTGGACAAGAATTTGGGTGTTTGAATTTGGTACATTTGAAAGGAATTGAGAACAAAATAGAGAGAAATTAGGTCTAGAGAAATTTTGGCATAATTTTCCCTAATTTTTTAGGACTTTTTGGAGATCTTTTTGGGTTTTTATGCTAGAATTTTCTTTCAATTAGGAAGTGGTAAGAAGCCCCATAAAAGCTTCCTCAAAGCTTTTATTTATAAACATTTAATGTCAGTGGCATTTAGTGTAATTAAATGAGAATATTCAAGCTTATTATGCAATAGTATTTTCCCTCCCTCTACAAGCTTAACACTTGTCCTAGTATATTCTAAATTTGGAATATTCTAAACTTACAAAGCACCCTTTTTGAAAAATGTCTCTTTTTAGATAAGGATGAATGAGATAGACAATTGTGGGACCCAATTTGACCACCAGAGGTTTTGACTTTTTGCCAAATGGGACCCATTGATAGACTGGAATTTTAGAAGACAGTTTTAAACTGAAATTAACTCTAAAAGCTCAATTTGACCACTCAAAAGACCCGTTGACCAAAGTTTGATCTTTGTTCTCAGGGCTTCCAAAGGTTAAACCTTAGCTTCAGGAATTAAAACCAGACTGAAAACTATATAATACAAACTATAAATAGCCATTTCTTAGGAATGTACTTATTGGTTTAGAAGACATGACTCGAGTAAACTTCTCTCTCATTATTCTTCTCAAACCTCTTTCTGAATACTAGAAAGGTCGGGTTAAGGTTTTATTAAGGTTTGTTTAGGTTTTAAAATGGTATACTTGGTGATCGGGTAAGGTTTTAGTGGTTCGATTGGTTTTGGAATGGTTTGAATATCAATTTTCTTCATCAAATTGATTGTATGATGAGATGTTTCAGCTTTTCATCATTAGCTATCAAAGATTTAAAAATGACCCCAAAAAAAGGGCATCCATAGAAGTTCCTTTGGATTTTAATTAAGCTCTAATTCATGCTTTTGTTTTGATTCTTTGATCTTCTACTTTGATTGTGACTTTATTCCTAACTTATACATCAGGCACTTAAATAAGGTCATTAGTATCCTAAAATTGCTTATCAAATTTAAAATAAGAGTGAGTTAGTAGTTGATCATGCAAAAATTCAACACCTTGCTAATTAACACTTAACACATGCATAAGACTCTCACAATACCAATTGACTTTATTTATTGTATTGAGTAGCACAACATTCGCTCGAAGAGGCTATACAAAAATAAATAATAAATAAATCTATTGATAAAGCATGTAAGCTGACAACTACTCATCAAATTGAAATTTTCATTTTTTGTAGGAATAAAAAAAATGAAGTAAAAATCAACAACATAAGTAAAGAAACAAGAAAAAATAAAGTAGAGATAAAATAAACATAGAAAGTAGAGAAGGACTAACCTCGCATTGATGAAAAGTCCATGCATGATCCTTCACGCAATGGACAATCAGAATCATGTCACCCCAGGACAATCTGTGAGCACTGTGCCTAGCTTTTCAAAGGTGTAAACTAGCTAGGTGAACTCTTGCATGTGTAGTATTACTAATATTAAAGTCCAAGTCATTCAAGTTAAAATTAAAATCCTCAACATCAAAAGAATCAACATTAAAGTAAGAAGAAGAAGAAACTATCACGACAAAAATTTATAGCAAAAAAACACAAAAATGACAAGAAAGTAAAGAGTGCGAAGAAAAAGAATGCAGAACATTATAGAAGTCAGAATTAAAAAACAAAATGGAAGAAAACCACGCTCAGGTGTGTTTATATAGATGTAAGCCTCCCCAACTACGCACGTTCTCAAAAGCACATGTGCACACTAAGATCATTGCGTCATGATCAACAATCAATGAGTTTATTGGGTTGGGGCACACAGGTTAATGATGACCATCTACTAGTTTTTCACTATTGTTGTTATTTGTTGGGAGGATCTACCTGAATAGGCCTTGTAGATTGGAGTCGCCACCCGACTTGCATCAGGAGAAAGTGTATTAAAAATCCACTTTCCTAACTAGAGAATCCGAGTTCAGGGGATAGGATTTACTTATCCTATTTCTTATTATACATGTTGCTTATATATCTACTACTTCACCCTAGTTTTAGTTTTATGATACATTTTACCACAATCAATCATTGGTCAGTTTAAATTGGAAATTGGAGTGTGGGATAGCTAGATAGATAAGCATTCATCATATAATAAATAAATAAACAAGCATTCATCAATCAAGTAGATGATCACGTAAGCAAGTAAGCACGTAGCACGTAGCACACAAGCATGCAAGAAAGAATCAAAATAAACAAGCAAATAAGCAAAATAAAAATGAGTAAAGGGATGAAGGATTACAACCTAAGAAAAGAGTCTATTCTAATAAATACATCAAAATAGCAATAGAAGGGGAATTGGGATTAGGGATTACATTGGCTTGGAAAAAGCATATTCTATTAATTACATAAAAATGGAAAAGAGGAAATAAAACCATAATCCTACAAAACAAGGGTTAGTCCTCACGAACATGGAAGCACACATCACATTTAGGGCAATTCTATATATTTCATTTTTCATAATTAAGATAATAAATAATAATGAAAGCAATTAAGCAAATAAACAAACAAGGATGCTAATGGAGATGCATGATGCTAGATTTTGGAATTTGGGTATTTTGGTATGAAGTCACCATATTTATTATATAAAAAGGGATTCTATAATAAGATAAATATTAGGAAATTAAAATAGGGAAATAAAAAAATAATGAAAGTGCAAATAAAATAATAAAAATGACAAAGATATTATTCTTGTTGTAAAAATATTAACTTTATGATAAAAATAATAAATTTATCAAAGAAAGCAATAAAAATGACAAGGATAGTAAATATGCAATAAAAATAATTACAATGCAAATGGAGTAATAAAAGGGATGATAAAAATATTATTTTCACCATAAAGATGGGAACTTTATGATAAGAAAAATAAATTTATCAAGAGGATAATGAAAATAACAAAAATGCAATTAATATGATAAAAAATAATAAAGTGCAAAATTAAAATACTGAAAGTGATAAAAATGTCATTTCTACCATAAAAATATCCACTTTATGATAAAAATGACAATTTCACCAAAAGGGACATAAAGACAACAAAACTGATGGAAATGCGATAAAAATAATAAAATTAAAGAAATATTAATATAAATAAATAAAAATACAGAAATAAAAAAATTAAAATGATAAAGATGGTATTGTCACCATAAAAATGTGAACTTTGTGATGAAAATACCAAATTTACTATAAAAGACATAAATACGACAAGAATAGCAAAAATGCAATAAAAATGATAAAGTGTAGAAATAAATATGTAAATAAATAAAAATGACAGAAATAAAAATATTAAAGTGATAAAGGTGATATTCTTACCATTAAAATATGAACTTTATGATAAAAATACAAAATTTACCATAAATAGCCTAAAAGCAATGAAAATTGGAAAAAAAACTACAAAAATAATAAAAATAAATAAAAATCTAGAAATGAATAATTTAAAATGATGAATGTGATATTTTTACCATAAAAATATGAACTTTATGATAAAAATACTAAATTTACCATAAAAAGCATAAATACAACAAAAATAGGAAAAAACAATAAAAATAAGAGAAAATCACATTTACCTCCCTGAGGTTGACCTAATTCCAACTCTCCTCCCTCTTATTTGAAAATCAAACATTTACATCCCTCAATTTTAATTTTGTCAATATTTAAACCTCTTTGTTAACTTTTCCATTAGGTTTTGTTATATCAAAATACATTTACCTCCCTCAATTAATAAAAATAAAACAGTTTAATCCTTAAGTTCTAATAAAATAAAATAATTTAGTTCTTCAACTTTTTAATCATTTAAAATTTAAAATTTTAATAATAACTAAATTTTAGACATGTACACATATCTCCATCAATATATATTTTTGAATTATATAAAATTCACACTAACTCAAAAGTCAAGTTGTAATTTTAATCAATCTGTAAATATCCATAAATTTATTTTATATTCATTTTTTACTTATTTTTATTAATTTTTGCTCCAATTAAAATTAGTATTATCTAAAACTAAAGTAATATATAAAATGAACTGTGTAAAAAAAAAAGGTAAAATTAATGAAACCAAACATAAAAAATAAATATAAAATAAAATTGATAAAAATTAATGAATTATTAAATTTATAATCTAATTTTTTAATTAAATTAAATTTATAAGGACATGTGTAACCATTGAAAATTTAGTAAATATTGTGATATTAAATTCGAAGTAATTTGAAAATTAAAGAACAACAATTTTTTTTATTAAAATAAAAAGGATTAAAGTGTTAGTTTTTACAAAATATAGGGAGTAAAATGTTTAGTTTGTATAAAATAGAGGGAGTAAAATGTCTTATTCATTAAGATACTAACGGAAAAGTTAACGGAAGGACTAAAGTATTGAAAGAATTAAAATTGAGGGATATAAATGTTCAATTTTCAAACAAGAGGTGGGAGAGTTGAAATTAACTCAAATCTGAGGGAGGTAAATGTAATTTGCTCTAAAAATAAATAAAATACAGAAATAAATAAATAAATATGGCATAAATGAAGCGATGAAAATAGTAAAGATGTCATTTTTGCCATAAAAATATAAACTTTATGATAAAAGGGCCAAATTTACTATAAAAGGCATAAATGCAATAAAAAATTTAAAAATACCACAAAAATAATAAAAATACAGAAATAAATATGTAAGTAAATAAAAATTGCAGAAATAGAAATATTAAAGTAATAAAGGTGACATTTTTACTATAAAAATATTACCTTTATGATAAAAATGCCAAATTTATCACAAATAGCATAAATAGCATAAAATATAATAAATATGAGAAAAATGTAGAAATGTTAATAAAAATAAATAAAAATACAGCAGAGAAAATAATAAAATTAAAATGATGTAAAAACAATAATAAAAAATACTAACTTTACACCAAAATACCAATTTTTTATATAAATAAGAAAATGATGCAAAATGAATGCAAATACTCCCGAATTCATCCGAACTACCCACTTCTTCTACACATCTTATTCTCAAACTTCAAATCACCACAAAATAACAAATTCAACACAAGATAATAAATAATAAAATAAAATGCAAAAGATGATGAAAAATGATAGAAATGAGTAGAAGGAGAAGAAAAAAATGCTATGAATGCAAATTTTTAATTAAAAATGGTTGTTAGATCCTCAGAGGGACCGGGTGATAACCCTTGTAGCGTGCTTTGACTTAGTGTGGTTGAGTTTGGAATTTGGATCTAAATCCTAAGAAAAATGTAGAGATTTAGCTAAAAGTGTGTAGAATGGGAGTCTTGAGTAAAAGTCGAGAAAATTTCTTATCTTTTTGTTAAATGTCAAATAGTTTGACTAAGCTAGCATCGTTAAAATATCTTGACTAGAACTTAAGAGCCTTGAGCAAAATTATGGTTATCTCTAGAAGGAGTTAATAAATTCCAAAGCATCCAAAAGATTATCAAAGGCCCTATTGTGTGCTATGAATTTTATTAAATCATGAAGAGCAAGCATTTTTGCTTTCAAGGCTATTTAGTTGATGTTTCTGAAATAACAATTGGTCAAGTTGGGTTAATTGAGATTTTGGCTAAAGAAGGCAAAAATATAGCCACTTGTCTCAAATCTACCAAAATAATCAAAACCAAACATCAAGTTGGTTATAAATAAATTTTTGGCAAAAACATGCCCTATGTTCAAATCACAAATTGCCAAAATATAAGCCAAAGTTCATAGTTTTCAAGTGCCAAATTATGTTGAAGCTAAAAGCCAAGACTGAATTTAAATATTAGCATCAAATCTATATTCCCTGAGCTAAACTTACATTTGGCCATGATTAAAAGGCAACTTTCCAACATAAAATTGGCAAACACAAGGAAAGAAAGCCAAAATTCAATGCACAAGTTCTCAACTAAAAGAAAGAGCAATTTATCTAAAAATGCCAATTATAACTTCATTGAATAAAATGACCAATGAAAAACTAAAAATTAATTTTTGGTTGAATAATAACTTCATTAATACAAATGCACAAGTAATGTCATATTATTATTACAAGCAATTCACAAATAAACTTGGGGAAATTGCTGAAATATAATTTCGTTTGGTCAAATACGTGGGTTTATGCTTGTATCCAAGCAATAGGTGTCAAAGTTATTTTGGCAAAAAGACTGCATAAATAGAACTCAGGTTAGAGATAAAACATAAACCCAATAAAGATTTGCAAAGTTAAGAGCCAAATTGATTAGTTCTTCGGCTAAAATGCAAAAACATCATTAAAAGCTTCAAGTAAGGTTATAACTATTCACTCCAAGTTCACGAAATATTATCAACATGAGAGCATTCCAAATTTTGTTAGTTTTATGTAATGACCATGTGTGAATTTTTTTTTTTGCGAACAAAAATATATGTCGTCTCCTCAAAATTCATCAAGCAATGAAAATAAAAAAATGCTCAATTCCAAGCTATTGAATGGTGTTTGAAAGCTGAAATATGCTAAATATAATTTTCGGCTAAAAAATTCATAAAGAGTATAAAGCCATCAAGCCAAAAATGCCAAGCTAATATTAGGGAGGAGCCGATTAAAGCTTTTGAAGTATTAATTTTTTCGGCTCAAGCATCAACATCAAACATAAAAATCCTAAACAAAATTGCATTTTGCCAAGAATAAAATGCAAAAATTCAAATAATGCATTAGCATCTACAAAATAAATTTGGCTGCTATATATTAAAATTAATGCTTG
>CATIWM010041617.1:0-12049 GCA_949671775.1 Mallotus repandus | reverse complement strand
CCTTTATGTTGCTTGTTGTTGTTATTTTATTACTTTATGTTGCTTGTTGTTGTCTGTTGTTGCTTTTTGTTGCTTTGTATTGCTTGTTGTTGCCTATTGTTGCTTTTTTGTTGTTTATTGTTGCTTCTATTTTTCAGTGTTGTTGCTTATTTATTTTTTTAGTGTTGTTGTTTTGTGTTGCTTGTTGTTGTTTTTTGTTGCTTTGTGTTGCTTGTTGCTGGTTTTTGTTGCTTTATGTTGCCTGTTGTTGCTTTGTGTTTCCCGTTGTTGCCTGTTGTTGCTTTGTGTTGCCCGTTGTTGCATGTTGTTGCTTGTTGCTTTTTTATTTTTCAGTATTGTTGCTTGTTCAAAAATAATATTTAATATATTTTAATTGAGTAATGTAGGTTTTGATATGTCTTGGTCAAATTTGACTAGTTTTAATTGACTCTCTTTTTAATATCATATTGTAATGGGTTCTGATATGTGTATATGCTATTTTGCTACTAAAACAAGAAGGAAAAAAGAGGAAATTCTGGGAAAGAGAGTTTTTTTTTTTTTTTTTCTATCTTTGCTATGATGTTTTGGTTGTTATTTTCTTAGATTGTTTGGTTCTAGTTATTATGGTTGCTAAATTTGCAACTCACTTTTAGGCTAGCTTTTGGCCTTAGTTAGCTTTGACTTTTTTTTAATCTCGTTGTAGCTTTGCGAGTCTTTATTCCCTGCTTGATGTTTTTTTGGCTTTGTTTATAGAAAGCTTAATTTAAAAAAAAAAAAAGATTTCCAGAAATCCATATATATATATATAGCAAAAAAAATATAGAGAAAAAATATTAAGAAAAAAATATTGAGCAAAAAAATATTGATAAAAAAGTACCTTAAAAATATAAAAAAAGTTTAGTAAAAAAAATGTTGAGAAAAGAATGAAGAAAGTAGAAAAAAAATGTTTGATTCAAAAAAATAGAAGGATCAAATTGGTGATTTGATTAGTTAAACATGTAGAAGAGTCAAATAGCTTTTAGAAGAGTCATGGTCTAGATTTGAAGAACAAAAACTTCTTTAAAGCTATTTTTGAAAATACTTTTGGTCAATGTGACTTTTGATAGTATTTTTTGAGTTTTTGGCTATTTATGAAAAAAATTCCTAAATTTTAGTATATTATATTCACCAATTATAATATCTACAACAATTCTAAAACAATGTATATATGGACAATTTAAAATAAAAAAAATTAAATTTATTTGAAAATTCTTAAAAATAATTGTGAAAATACAAAATATAAAATCACTAGTATATTTTGATTTTAAATTCCCTAAACTTAGCTTTCTTAAGTTCGACTTGTTTATGTTCGTGAACAGATTTGTTTATAGCCTCGCAAACAGGCTTGTGAATGGGTTCGCGAACAGACTCATAATTTAAATATTAGTGTTAGGAGTTCATATTAAATAAAAATCATATACTCATAATTAAAATTATATGTAATTGAAACAACTAAATATAATCAAAATTGTATATACATAATAATAATTATATAGTTTTGACTTGAAATAATATTAATATAAAGTATAGTATTAAGTAAGTATAATACAATACAATTAAAGTTTTTAATTCTAGTAAAAAATTATATTCGTAATAAAACTATTAAATTTTATAATAAAAATTAGATATTGATAATAAAATTATACAATTTTTGTGTTAAGTATAATATCAAGCAGTATTTGTATTAAGTATAATATCAAGTATATATTATATAATATTAATATTATATAATATTATTTCATTAGTAAGTAAATAAAATCTAAATTATTAAGTATAATGAGAAATTATATATGCTATGTATTGAGCTCGTCTAGTTCATGAGCTTGACTTGAGCTCGTTAAATATGAGCCCGAGTTAAGCTTGAGCCAGATTTTTAAAAATTTAATAAGTTCGAGCTTGGCTCGAGTTTGTTAATTTTTAAATGAGTTGAAGCTTCACTTTAAAGGTTTGACTCAATTTAGTTTGGTTACGCCCCTAGAGCTAACATTTTATGAAACGACTCCTTTTGATGTAGGAGTGTAATCGAGTCAAGCTGAGTTTTAGCTAATTCAAGCTTGATTCGTTTATAATCGAGTTGAACTTATTATGATAATTAGTGTAAAATAAATTATAATATATTTAATAAAAATTATAATTGTTTCTAATAATATATTTTTTAAAATACTTTTTTTACAATAAAAAAAAAAATATATATATATATATATCTAAAATTACATTATTAAACATAAAAATTACGAGTTGGCTTGCAAACATACATTTTGCATTGAATTTTTTATTTACAAAAAAGTTTAATAAATGTATGATGCAGCTTTTGAATATAAAATCTTCAAATAATTTGTTTAGTATTGGTATTAATGTTATGTAAATTCAATTTAATTATAAGCAAATATGATATTAAGTAAATATATATATAATAGTAACTAGTATTAAATAAATACGACAGTAATTTAAATTATTATTAAGTAAATATAATTTTTATTATTAATTATGATTAAATATTACATAATTTCATTGTAAAGTACATATTTTTATCAAAATAAATTATTTTATTTCTTACGAAAGATTATGTAGTGTAGTCTCATCCATCAACTTGGTAGTTTTGTATTGTATGAATTTATAATTTAAATTAGTACTAGTATAGATATTAAATAATTTAAATTAAATATAGAAATATTTTAAATAATTCAAAATAATAATTTAACCTAAGATAAGATAAATCAATGGAATATGCCAATTAAATTTTCACTACATAAAAAAAAATAAAGTTTATAATTATTTAGTTAAAAAATTTAATTTTGAATTTCATTATAATTAGTAAAAATTAAAAAGTTATTGAATACATTGCTAAAATTAAAAAGACGTGTCAATTTGCCAAAAACACTAAACCTCATAATTTTTTTTAATTTATCCAATAATTTCAATTTATTAATAAATTACTTTTAATTTTTTTAGATTTTTCCTTTGAATTTTTTTTTTTTTTGAAAGAAAAGCTTTTAGAATTAAAACAAAGCTGCAGAATCAGCAGTTACATAAGAATAAACCGCAGGAGGAACCAATAAAACACATTCCTCACCCCCATTTGGCCATGTAATGTGCAACGTTATTACATTGCCTGTTAACAAAGAAAACAGAAACGAATTCAAAAACTTTAGAAAGCTGCTGAATATCGTCATACAGCATAAAGAGTGGAGATAAGCCCGAATGCCCTTGTTGGATATTAGCGATCACAGAAGCACTATCAGATTCAACCTGCAGCCGTCGAAATCCTCCATCTGGTGCGACAGTAAGGCCATAACAGCTGGCGTGAAGTTCCGCCTCTTCAATAGAGGTCCCCAGTAGAACTTTTTTAGCAGCGGAGAGAAGTACAGCCCATCTGCATCTCGGATAACCACACCATAACCAACAGAGGAAGAATCAAGAGACCTTGCAGCATCACAATTCAATTTGAGCACACCAGAAGCAGGAGGCTGCCAGCAAACAGATCGGGATACAACAGACGTTGGTAACTGAGAAGCAGGTTGGGACTGACGGAACAGAGTCAAATAATCAAAGGCTAATCTTCCCACTTCCACAGCCGCCTTTTTTCCTAGGCCATGAAGCTGCCTATTTCTGCAAAACCAGATATACCAAAATATGCAAGCACAGAGACAAAAGGAATCTCTATCAAGAACATTAATCAGTACCTTGACCCATTCAAAAATAGATTGAGATTGAGAATCATCTGAATGCACCATTAAAGATGATGAGAACCACACTGCTCTAGCCCACGAACAATCTTTAAAAATATGATCGGCAGAATCACCCACATTACCACACATCATACACACATTCGAAGCATTAATCCTTTGAATTTTTTTAAGAATTAACTAACTTCAAGAAAAAAAAATTCTGGATCTTGATGGACATTTCCCAAGCACCGCCACCACCCATATCACCACTGCATCCCTAGATCGCCACCAATCAGCCGACACCAATAAGACAGATGATAAAAAAAAAAAGAGCTTTAATTTTTCCCCAGCACTGATATTTACATAGGCAACAATTTGTAGTCTGAAAATCCTCATTCAAAATCAAAACAACTACATATAAAGGAGAACTAAAATTTGATTAAACAACATCAAAAGTGAATACCATCATCAAACTGTTTCCTCACAAAACTTGTCCCAACAAAATATCTGACTAAATCTATAACAGTGTACCAAAATTCCGCCCAAAATAACACTTTCACGCCTTATGCAGATGCTGCTGCTGCTCCCTTCTTCCTTGCTGCTGCTTCAATACCTTCTCTGAAACCACTCTTGAACCTGCGAGGCACATGACGGAGGTACCTCATCCTTTCCAGTTGTCTTTCTTCTAATTGCCTTCACACTTGACACTCCAATTGTAAGTCCTCTTGCGAGTAGCAGGGTAAGCACAGGCAGCACAACGGCTCTTCTGAAGGTGGAAGCTACGGCGGCCACACCTCACACAGAGGGTGTGGGTCTTGTTCCTTCTCTTCCCGAAACTTCCAGTTCCCTACACATTGCAGCAGATGCAGAGAAACCCTAGCTATGGAAGTGGTGTGTTAATTTCTGGGTTAGTAATTTTACTAACTTAACGAGGTGGATTTTCGTTGAAAATGGGGTTTATGGTGAATTGGTGATATCACGGATGATATTGGTTTTAACTACAAATGGATTCAAAAACCTCAAAAAAAAATTTTTTTTTTTCTCAAATTGAAGAGCACAAAACAGAAGACGGAAAAAAAAAAAAACTTCAATTTTTGCAATTACATAGAGAGGCATAAAAAGAGAGATTAAGAAAGAAGTCCAAGGTAGAAAGATTGTAAATAACCAAATTATCCTTTAAATATATACACATGAGAGGTATATGTATTTCTTTCAACTTTTTGTATTTTCAGACTTATTATAATATTTTAATATCCCGCGATTATCGCCACCCATGTATAAAATCTAGGAAAAAACGGCCCACATACTCTTAATATTTTTTACATTTTACCTTTGTACTTCAAAAATTTGACATTAAGTCCGTCAAACTGTTTAAGAATATGTATTTTAGTGCTTGTAATTTTTATTTTTTTCTATTCAATCCTTATAAGTTTATTTTCAACAATTAAATCCTTAAAATTTTCTAAAATAATCCAATTAAATTTATTAAAATTTCAAACTCTATACTTTTAATTTTTATCGAATTGAAATGTAGATTATTTCTTTTTAGTAAATTATAATATTAGAAATATATAATTTTAGAAATTTTAAAAATATTTATAATAAATAGTGTAGATTTTAATTGTTCATTAAATATTTAAATAATTAAAAGATATTAATGAAAAATAATACACGATAAAATTTTAATTAATAAAAAGATACATTTTCCATCAAAAAAAATTAACCAATAAAAAGACACGTAAGCTATTTAGTGAATGAAATATAATAAATTATATTCACACGTATAAAATTTATATATCTACCCAAATATATTTATAATTTATGTCCAAAAAATATATTATATAATTTATATAATCCAGCTCGCATATAAGATAGGAGAGATGACTGTGTCATTTTTATTAACTAAATACTTTATGTGTCTTTTTTATTAATTAAAATTATAATTTATATGACACTAATTATAATTGATAATTTTACACAAACTATTTTTTATTATATTAACTAGTAAAAAAGACACAAAAAATATATTATAATAAATGATTGATATATTATTTTTTATAACTATATATTTTAAAAAAAATTTAAAAATTTTAAATAATTTAAAATTATAAGAGAGATAACTTTGTGTAAGATAATATTCAACATCAAGCATTAATTTAAATTTCATAACTTTAAAGTTTATATTATAGTAAATAAAAAAATATATATGTGTGAATATAATTTATTATATTTCATTTACTAAATAATGTCTTTTTATTAGTTAAAATTTTATTGTGTATTATTTTTTCATTAATATTTTTTAATTATTTAAATGTTTAATGAACAATTAAAATCTACACTATTTATTATTAATATTTTTAAAATTTCTAATATTATATATATTTCTAATATTATAATTTATCGAAAATAAATTATCTACATTTCAATTAGATAAAAACTAAAAATATATAATTTTTAAAATTTTTAATAAATTTAATTGGATTATTTTAGAAAATTTTAAGGATTTAATTGTTAAAAATAAAACTATAAGGATTAAATAAAAAATTAAAATTTCAAAGACTAAATTAGATATTTTTTTTAACTGTCTTATCTTTTCCATCAAATTAGAGCTCAATGTCAAATTTTTTAGAGTATAGAGATGCAATGTGTATAAAATTTAATATAGAGGTGAAATGTAAAAAATATTGAGAATAAAGGAGCTTCATGATGGATTTTTCCTAAAATCTAACCATTTAACCATGTGTCAGATAAAAATGGAATTTTACAAATGAAATATTTGATTTCATGTGAAATAAATTGAAATTAAATTACAAAAAATCATTAAAGATTAATTAAAATATTAACTTTATGGTGAATTTGCAAGTGAAGCCCCACCATTCCAACGCACAAAAAAAGGACGCATCCCATGTGAATAATGGACTGAGCACGTCACAACAAAATAAAAAATAAAAATAAAAGGAAAAGCAAAAGGAGAAAAATAAAGAGGCTATTGAAGATTTGCATATATGCAAATGAAATTAGAGCCGTTGGATTTATTTTTATTTAGTTATAACCATTAATTATTTTTGTGTACTAATACCTATAAAATATATCAATAGTTATAATTAGATTAGCAGTAATCTAACAGTTCTAATTGCATTTATATAGATACACATATTTGTATTGTAAAATGACTTGAATAAAGAAGAGAGTGAATACTTTTTTTAGGAAAATTACATTCACCCCTTCATGTTTGTTCTAATTTACTAGTTAAGCCCTACATTTTCAAAAGTCAACTAAATTTCCCCTCAGGTTTAACTTTTTTGAACTATTTTCTTATTCTGCTAATTAAATACCCCTCAGGTTTACAATAAAAATACCTTGAGGGGGTATTTAGTCATCAAAAGAAAAAAATTATTAATAAAATCAAACGTGATGAAGTTATTAGTTGACTTTTGAGAATATAAGGATAGATGAGTGGATTTGACCAAATATCAAGGGTTGAGAGTAATTTTCCTTTTTAATAAGCTCATAATCATATAAAGTAGCCACCAGTCTAGGGTTAAATGTACGGGTGGTTACCAAACTTTGCACTAATTTCATTTTGGATACTAAAGTTTAAGGGTTTATTGCACCAATGGTACCTTAACTTTGCCATATATTTCATTTTGTTATCAGATTTTTAGTTTTTTCTTTTCAGTTACTGCAGCTCTATCAAGTTAAAGTACATCGAACATATCTGATCAAATTTAGCATATGTGGCAGTTGGAATAAGCATATTCTTAGTATATTCGCCATGTAAGAGTCCCATTAAGCAACATAATCATTTTGTGGGTTCTAGAAAATAAAATTTAGCATATGTGAAAACTCTAATAAAAGGACAAAAATGTGGGATTCTAGGGTCCACAAGATGATTAGACTGCTTATTAGGATGCTTACGTGGCAAATATACTAAGTATATACTTATTTCAACTGCCACGTACGTTAAATTTGATCGGATATATTTGACGTACTTTAACCTGAAACAAAAATATAACTTTAGTAATTAAAAAGAAAAAAATTTAAAATCTAGTACCAAAATGAAACATAAGCGAAATTAAGGTACCATTGGTGCAACAAACCTAATGTTTAATTTGTTTCTTTTTAATTACCCATCTTTAATTTAAGTCTCATCTGCTGGTGA
The DNA here is from genome assembly GCA_949671775.1 of Mallotus repandus. Classification (NCBI taxonomy): domain Eukaryota; kingdom Viridiplantae; phylum Streptophyta; class Magnoliopsida; order Malpighiales; family Euphorbiaceae; genus Mallotus; species Mallotus repandus. The sequence continues at coordinate 4,201 of CATIWM010041617.1, read as the reverse complement.
CCTGGTGGCTGTTCGATGATGTGGCAGCCTTTAATAGAATATGCATGGAAAATTTGCCACGTCACCTATACCTAATCATCAATTTTTAGTGGTTAACTGCAATGGTGGTCACCCAAATTTATATTTATTACAATTTGGGTACTAAATTTTAATTTGTTTCTTTTTGGTCACTTAACTTTGTTTTTGTTTCAAAAAGGGGTACTATTAAAAATTTGTAGTTCTCTGAATTTCTCTTAAAAACCATTTTAATCCCTCAATCTCTTTATCTTTTTAATATAGTCCAAAAATTATAAGAAGTTTGAAAGTTTACTTCTCCTAGGTTGTGATACTTCTCAGGATGAGTATGCTTTTATTAGGCAAAATAAAAATAATTTTCAAAATTTTCCTTTTTTCCTATAAACATATAGAAAATATGGACTTACTTGCAAAAAAAACTTTATTTTTAATTAAAATAATAATTCTGGATTATTTAGGTACTAGAAAAATTTTAAGTGATTACTATGAAATTAAATAGAAGTTTGGTATCCAAAAAGATATAAATTAAAGTTCGCTAATAGAATTGAAACAAAAATATAGTTCGGTATCCTTCCGTGCATTGGTTGTCAAAAATTGATGATTAGGCATGGGTGACGTGACGAATATTCTATGAATTTTTTATTGTCAACTGCCACATCATCGAACAGACACCAAATCACCAACGGATGAGACTTAAATTAAAGATGGGTAATTAAAAAGAAATAAATTAAACTTTAATATTTAAAATAAAATTAGTGCAAAGTTTGGTAGCCACCTGTACATTTAATGCCACTAGTCCACCATTGTTTTAACTTTGCCAACTTGTCTTCCCATTATTAAAAGTTAAAAGTGCAATTCTAACATAAAATATTTATATTTAAAGAAAATGGCAAAGTTGCATTTCCGCCATTAATGCTTACAATGTGGAGTACATATGCCCTTTATATTTTTTCATCATTTAAGTACATAATTAAATTTTTCTGTAATTTAGGTCCCTCATTTAATTTCTTTAAAAAATAGAGTTAACACCTTTCTTTTTCATTCCATCTTCATCACCTCCATCATTGTAAATTCACTCATTCAATCTTCATAATCATCTTTGTTACCTATATTCATTATCTCAGTTTCTCTTTCTTAGCTTTGATGGGTTGTATTCTTTTTAGAATATTGCAATGATTGTCCGCACTATCTACTACTTCAAGTCAAATGAGAAAGGGGGAATGAAAATACATCATAGGTTCTTAAGCATTCTTCAAAAGGGTTCTTGGTCACTATTACCCTCTTGCTTATATATGAAAATATAGATTAAATATATGAAAATATATTAAACAATTATTATTATGAATTTCCATATTTTCTTTCATTACTTCAAAAAAATATTATATTTCATAAATTTTAATAATATATGACAATATTTATAATTTTGACTAATTTATAATTAATTTGACTTGCTTTATGGGAAAGAAAAATTATTACTTACCTATAACAGAATGGGAAATTCTCATTCTCATGCAAAATTTAATGAACCAAACACCAGAAATCAGAACCACTCATTCCGATTTTGATTCTCAACTTTATTTTTCATGAAACAAACCACCCTTAAAGGGTGCACGTTGTTTTTGCACGAAAGCATAGGAGATCGACAAGTAATATAAAGTAAGAATAAGTCGTTCCCATGAGGATTAAATGTTTATTCAACTATTAATTTTATTTTTAATTTATTTAAGAATCAAATATTGCAAAAATCTAAAACTAGGAATGATACCAATGAAATTCAAACAGCTAAATTAAATCAAATAATCAATGATGAAAATGATGTTAGGGATTGTATTAGTACACTCTCTTTGAGCAATTCACATAAAATTAGTCTTTCCTATTATTGCAAATCTTGGGAATTCAATTTTTTTTAGTATTTTTTAGTAATTAATCTTTCTCAAGTAGAAATTACTTAATTTACTTCTATAAATTGAAATGACTTCAACTAATTCTCATTAAATTGAAGCCTAATCAATTTTAACAAATAAATCATGAAGTGCACCACACCTAACTGGAATTGAAATGATTTAAGCTATCTCTAGACTTAATTCAATCAATAAGCATTCATAACATATTAAGATTAATATTTCTCAATCATTAATCTCAATTTAGATTTAATTATGATTGACCAAATCATAAATTATGAATCACAATGAATACTTTATGCAATTCTTGCATTTTACAAGTTTTGTAATTACCATATATATCCTTCTCAACATCTTGAAATAAATTCCTCACAAGAAGCTCAACAAATATTATACACCAACATCTTTAAGACATTGGTTTGAATCTAATGGCACAACATACCCTTGAGCAATCAAAAGTTGTACTAACATTTCTACTTGAATTTCATAGTCTTGAGGAAATAATCTACAATAAGTAAAGAATTATTTCAAATGTGAGGCCAGATGATGGTCACTCAACCTCAAAATGAATAAAATATAATATTCTTGGCCTCGCTGATCAATTTTCGAGAGTTCTTTAATGAAAGAAAACCACTCAGCCTTAAAGTCTTTAAAATACAATAAACCTGCCATCGATTTTATAACTATAGGTAGCCCTAAACACTTCTCCACACAATATGCTTACGTTCATGGGTTGGAGTTATAACTTGTCTTGGTTTAAATGCTATTAGCTTAAACAAGTACCAAGACTCATAATTAGACAAGACTTGCAATTGAAATATGAAAATTGGGAGCGTGATCTTAGTAATATTAGTTGACTGTGTGGTTAGTACTATCTTACTTCTTATTACACCAAAGTCCATCAAATTCTTTAATAGATGCCATTTTTTTAATATCCTCATTCCATACGCCATCCAACACAATTAAGAACTTCTTCCTAATAATTTTTTGGGAAAGGAGATTTTTCAATGCTTCCATCTCAGTATTTGTAGGTTCAAAGAAGAAGAAATAGATTCTAAAATTATTTTAACAATTAATTTAACATCAAAAGGATCAGAGACGCAAACCTATATTCTTAGCCCAAAATGCATTTTAGTTGTCTCATCATTAAGTACAATTTCACCTAATGTTGCCTTGCCTATTCCTCTAATTCCAACTATTAGAATAATTGTCACATTCTTTTCACCACCATTTTCAATAGGGGATGATAATAAAAGCTTTATAATTGCCTCTTTATCATATTCTCTCCTAATGACTACCTCAGGGAGATAGGAAGTTGTGCGCTCCCTGCCCCTAGCTTCAATAGCTCTTTCAAGAAGAGGCACTATAAACTGACAGAGTACATTACGAATTCCATCTAATCTAATTCTAATGTCCTTAATCTTACGACCATAAACAATAAACTAATTTGACATTAAAAGGAAACGACATACCTCTTTTGCCATTCTATTACGTGTTCTCCCTGTACTTCCTCTCATTATCAGGAAGCGCTGCATGGATACTTGAAACTATCAACTTGATTCTCTCAAGCTCTTCATTCAAATTCCACCTTTGGCCAATTTCTAGCATGGATGGGGACATCAACGTTCTTATGATTTGCTATACAATACTGGAGACCATTAGTTCTGCCAGTGACAACAACAGAAACATTAACATAAGTAGCCTATGTCTATTACACCAATGGTACCTTAAAAAAGTTAATGGATGCGTTTCAAGGTTTAGTCATAAACTTGGGGTTTATTGTACCAATGTTGCCTTAACTTTAAATATATTTCATTTTGGTACCAAATTTTTAATTTTTTTGGTTACTGAAGTTCTATTCTTGTTTCAGGTTAAAGTAACTCAAACATATCTGATCAAATTTAGCATGCGTGGCATCTAGAATAAGCATATTCTTTGTATATTCATCACGTAAGCATCCAAGTAAGCAACCTAATGATCTTATGGGTCCTAGAAATAAAATTAATCCTTTTGTCCTTTTATTAGGGTTTTTACATTTTAAATTTTAGTGTCTTTAGTAATTTTATTTTTTAGGGCCTGCAAGATGATTAGGCTGCTTAATGGGATGCTTACATGGCGAATATACTAAGGATATGCTTATTGCGGCTGCTGATGAGTGTGAAAAATGCATTGTTTTAAGCACTCAAAGCATTAGGTTTAGGTGTAAGTTCAATTACATTTATGATTCTTTTGTTTAGTTTTTCTTCAATTAGGCACTTTTTGCATGATTTGCATGTTTATTTGTT
>CATIWM010041607.1:0-14500 GCA_949671775.1 Mallotus repandus | reverse complement strand
ATAAAGTTCATGTTTTTAAGATTAAAATATCATCTTTATCATTTTAATTTGTTTATTTCTACATTTTTAGTCATCCATATTAATATTGCAGTATTTTTATTATTTTTATTGCATTTTTGTTATTTTTGGTGCCTTTATCCCTTTTAGGGGCAAAGTTGTCATTTTCATCATAAAATAGATAATTTTATGGTGGAAATGATATCCTTGCCACTTTAATATTTTTAATTCTGCATTTTATCATATTTTAATTATATTATTTGCATTCTTATCATTTTGTTATTTTCTTTGATAAATTTATTATTTCCATCATAACGGTAATATTTTTATGATGAGAATGATATCTTTATCACTTTTATCATCTTTTTGTACCTTCATATTTTATCCTTTTATTCATTTGCATCATCATAAAAATTTTACTTTCAATAATAAAAATGATGACATTACACTAAAGTACCCAATTTTTCAAATCTTGCATCACACATACATTAGCATCCTTGTTTGCTTATGTGTTTAATTATTCTCTTATTTATTATCTTAATTATGAATGAATGAAATTTATTCAATTGTTCTATATGTGATGTGTGCTTGCATGTGTATGAGAACTAACCTTTGTTTTGCAGGTTTATTAGAATAGGATTTATTTTATTTTATTTCTTTTCTCATTTTTATGTAATTAATAGAATAGGCATATTCAAGGCAATATAATCTTTAATCCCAATTCCCCTTTTATTTTAGATGTATTTATTGGAATAGGCTTTTTCTCTCAGTTTGTAATCCTTAATCCCTTTCCCCATTTTTATTTTGCTTATTTGCTTGCTTATTTTGATTATTTCTTACATGCCTGTGTCTACATGCCTACTTGCTTACTTGCTTACATGTTTAATTGATGCTTGTTTATTTATTTATCATGTGGTGTACGCTCGCCAATCCAATTATCCCGTGCTTTATTTGAACTGACCAATGCTTGTATGTGGTAAAATGCATCATAAAACCGAAACTAGGGTGAAGTAGTGAATAAATAAGCAACATGTATAATAAGAAACGTGATAAGTTACTCCTACCCCCCGAACATGGAAGTGAAAAACTCACTTCTTCCCAATATAAGTCAGGCGGCGACTCCAATCTATAAGGCCTCATTAGGTAGATCCTCCCACAATAATAACAATCAGAAATTCAGTGGATTAGTTGCCATTAGCCTATGTGCCTCGATGCTATAAGCTCACAGATCCTGTAAGATCACACACACATAGCCTCAATGTATTATAAACTTAAAATTTTTAATTCAATTTACATAGTTTATTTGGTTTGGTTGAAATTTATATTATGCACAACACTATAGAAGTGCAATGTGAACGTAAATTATATGAAGTAGTTCGTGGTGTAGGGCAGAATATTTGGGAGTGGTCTTTATTTGTAGGTTTAAATAATTAATTTTAGAATTTTTGGCCTCTGTACAAGCTCTGACAAAGTATAGTTATAGACAAAAATCTGCCAAAATTTCATTGATTTTTTTTGGATGTAGATGTGGGCAGACACTGTCCCTTATTTCCAGTAGTGTTAAGCACTGCATTATCACAGCCACCACCGATTGCACCATCCCAGACACCACCTATACCTTTTTCTCACACTGCATCATTGCAGACACCCGTTGTCGATGTATTCATTCCCTAGACACTCCTTCCCTTATTCTCAACTATCTCAGCCTTCTCCCTCTCATTGTCATCCCCCCCACCCCCCCCCCCCATTAATAACAACCCTCGGCGACCACATCTGTTGCCTCTGTAGAGTCTAAGCACACATTGATAAGTGTCGAGGGTGCAAGTAAGTATTTATTAATTAACAATTTTTTTATTTATACATATTAAGTATAAATATTGACAAGCTTGTGTTTTTTTTAACAGATCTACTCATGACATTCATTTTGTTAGTTATTATATAACACAAAAGAAACCTCAGAGGCAACATAAGGCATATTACACTTGGAGTGATTTGCCCATTGACTTCAAGAACTTCTATTGGCGGGAGTTTAAGGTAAAAACTAAAATTTCTAATATATTTAATATTTAATTATGTTTATTTATATATAATATAAGTATTTATTATTTTTATGTCATTATATTAATATATATTATTTTTAATTTATATAGAATGCATATTGTTAGCTTGAGTCCAAGAAGGGACACATCTACTGTTAATGGTAAAGCATATGTGGGACTCAGTTCAACAAAATACTTTACAATTGGAGAAAGAAGGGGTCAAGCCAGACGGTGTCCGATAGGAGATGTGGGATATGTGGTAATTGTGCATCAAATGCAATGCAAAACTATAAGTATACGGGTCACGACAAGTAATATAATAAAGAGTAGAGTATCGTTCCCATGAGGATTGCCAACTAATCACCTATTAGTTCTAGTTAATCTTGTTTAGAGCTTTCTAATTAACTTGAGCACGAGTAATTAATAAAATAAAAATAAAATGAAAATTAAACAATTACTAAACTAAATAATAAAAAGGAGAATCAATATAGGAGTAGTGTTGTTGGAAAATTGAATACCACACCATCATCAAGCTAATGGATAGATCTAATTAAAACAATTGTACATCTCAGGTTTTCATAAGTCATTGAACACTCTCTCTCAAGTAATGTTCAACTCAACATGCATGAATAATTTAAAGCTCAAAGCCATAGTTTAATTCTTATCTTCACCATAGAAATAAGTCAATATCAAACACACAAGATATTAAGCAAACCCAAAAGAGAATTGGATCAAGTCAAGCTCTCTCAAGTCATTAACTCACCCAATTTGGATTTGTAGATCTATTAGAACAACCATTTCTCAAAGTATAGCTCTAAACTAGAGAAGAGATATATTTGGCCAATATACCACATTCAATAAGCAAAAAAAAAAAAGCAATATAAATGAAAATAAGATCTATCACATTAAACTTTAATCAAATAGGACTCAAATCCCAACAACACAAAAAAACTAGCCACTCATGGGCATAACATTTAATATTCAATCATAATACAACCCAAATGAATAATAAAATTCTATTAACAAGTAGAGAAAGGATAGAGAAAAGTTATCAAGAAGCTTCTAAGATCTTCAATGGTGGCCTCTTATTCAAGCTTCTTTTTCTCATCTTTCTCTCACTTGGGTGTATTGTATTATATCTTGGAATTAAGGGAGAATCCCCCCTAAAATTTATGGCTCTTGTCCTTTTATACCCCCTTCTAGAATGTCCTTTGATATTCCCCTATATTTTCTCTTTTAAAATGTACGCATCAACATGTTATGTGCTAGAATTGAGGTGGTTGTGATTGCGTGTTAAGTTGCAATTGTGATAGAGGGGCTTCTACTAAAAAGGTAGCGATCAATGTATTATGGCGCTCACCACAGAAGGTTTGGGCACCAGGACTCCGTGATCGTGCATCTCCTGCAATCGCCATGGAACCTCGGCATTGACCTTGACTGGCTTTGCTTTGAACATCCAGTGATCGCGCATCAAACTGCAACTGCAATAGAGCCTTAACTTTATTTTCCTTGCTCTATTTTGCACTTTTCATGCCTGAAATGGCACCATTCACCTCCAAGTTCTTCTTTTCCCTAAAAATAAAAAGAAACATAAAAGTATATATATCTATTAACTAAGGTAAACTAAATGTAATCCAAATACTAAAAATGCATGCTAAAATAAGTCCTAAAACTGTATGCAATTTAGCACCAATAAAGTGCAAGCCCATTAGCAGACTCCCAACTGGAAAGAGAAGTCTGCTAAGGCCAAAGCTAACCATTTGAGTGAGATCGGAGGACCAAGCACTGGTGTCACGAAGCATACCGATGGCTCCTGCAGTATAGTCGACCACGTTAGAGCGTTGGTAAGTTAATTTAATAATGTTTTTATAATTTTTATTAATAAGATTTATTAGTTAATTTAATAATATTTTTATAATATTTAGTAGTTACTGACTTTGTTAATTTTTTTTTTAGACTTAGGAGTTAGTGCAGGACCCCACAGTTTGGGAGATCATCAAGAGGACCCATATGAAAAATGATGGGTCCTTTATTAATAGCCGAGCGTTAAAACTAAATGTATGTTGATTAAATTTTAAATATCGTATTATTTTTTTAATACCGTATTATTTTTTTAACCATGATTCAATTTTTTTTTCTTATAAGATGGTCAAAGCCGCCTCACAACGTGTTGATGATGACTTGTAGCCACCTATAGTAGACATAATAAGTATTTATCTTGAGGTTGTCAATGGTCAGAAGAAATGTAATGGTGCATCTACGGCCTCAAATCACACGTGCCTACCCTCCGCCCTAACTGCTTAGGAAGAACTAACACATCAAGCCTCGTGCTGCCCTAGAATCTAAAGCTCATTTACTCTATATAGTTCAACAATAACTAGAAGAGGAGTGGACTCAGTGTCAAAGAAAAACTAATTCTGTTATTATTTAGTTAGTTTGTTACACTTTGTTATTCATTAGTTTGTCATAGTCTTTACTTACAATTCAAACTCTTCTTATATTCGTTATATATCATCTGTAACTTCTTGTATCAATTTAATTAAGTAAAATACAATTTACAAACTTTACATGGTATTAGAGCCTCAATGGCATCTAATACAAACACCCAAGTAGTTTCGATCACCTCCAACCCCGCATCATCTTCTACCTCCACTCAAATAAATCTTTCTCTTAAACTCAACTTTAGAAATTATCTAGCTTGGAAAACACAACTCCTTCCTCTCCTTAATTCTCAAGAGCTCACTGGTTTCATTGATGGCTTTATTCTGGCACCTTCTCCAACTATTCAAAGCAAACATTATACCAAATCTAACATATCAAGCTTAGGTCAAAAAGGGCTAGTTACTTCTTTCTTGGATCCTATCTTCAATATCTAAGGAAATATTTCCTTATTTAACCAATGTTACCTCGGCTTTTTCTACTTGGAAAATTCTTGCTCGCACCTTTGGTGCCATGTCTCAAAATCGTCAACTCCAGTTCAACATTGAATTCTAAGAATTGAAGCAAAATGATCTTTCTGTCACTCAATATTTGCTTAAAGCTAAGTCTCTCACAGATAAGTTAGTAGCCGCCAGACGATCCTTAACAGCTGCTTAATTTAATGCTGCCAATTTTTGAAACTTTCGATATGAATTTCAGGTTGTCATCACAGCTCTTATCATGCGACCTGATCCTGTCTCATTTACGAGCTTAACAACTAGCTCGTTGCTCATGAAATCTTTTTAAAGAGTTATCAAGAGCCACCTATAGCCAACCTTACTCATCGTTCTTCCCTCACCAACTCTGCTCCGCCACTTCTGCCCACTCTGCGATCACCATCACCCTCTCAATATAACATCAGACCTTTTTCTCCTCGACCTAGTTCTTGGCAACAACAATGTTGTGGTCATGGTTCTGGCACTGCTTGCCAAATCTGTGGCCTTTCTAATCATCAGGCCAACACTTACCAAAGATGTTACCAACAGTTCAGTAATCTTTCCGAGTCTGGTAAGTCATTTTATCAACAGTAGGCTCATCTATCTAAATTTTTTCCTTGACTGCCAATAAAACCTTGGGTTACCGATTTTGGTGCCACTCATATAGCACCAGATCTTAGCGCACTACATTTACCTCAACCATTTGAAAGGAAAAATCATATTTATGCTGGAAATGGCTAGAGTCTCCCAATCTATAACACTAGTACTTCTTCTATTAATACTTTTGCTGGTTCATTTTCATTATCAAACACACTTCATGTGCCTCAAATTACAAGACCACTTCTGTTAGTACAAAAATTTACTATATATAACAAATGTTTCTTTGAATTTTGGCCTTCATTCTTCTTAATTAAGGACCAAAAAACTTCGAAAGAGCTCCTTCATAGAGTGCTTGATTATGGCCTCTATCAGCTACCATCTTAGACTGCACTTGTGGTAGAAAAGGCACCACTATCTCTATGGCATTCTCGGTTTGGACACCCATTCTCAAAGACCAATCAATAAATTAATTTTGAAAATAATCTTCGTCTTGTGAAGACATGTAATAATGAGCCTGTTGCTCTTGTTTGCTTGGAAAATCTTCCAAACTTCCATTGTTTCCTGTTGAACATCATAGTAAACATCCTTTTGAATTATTATATTTTGATGTATGGAGACCTTCCCCCACTACGTCAAATCTCGGTTTTAAATATTTTATTATTATTGTTGATGACTTTACAAGGTACACATGGATATATTTCTTAAAATAGAAGAGTGATGTTCAAAAGGTTTTTTTCAGTTTTATTACCTTCATTGAATGACAATTCTCCACCACTATTGAGGCATTGCAATCAGATTTTGGTGGGGAGTACCAAGCTCTTGTTCCTTTTCTTCAGCAAAAAGGCATCAAACATTGTCTGGCATGTCCTCATACTCATGCTCAAAATGGTATCACTAAGCAAAAAATTCACCATGTTATTGACACCAGCCTCACTTTAATGGCTCATTGTGCTCTTCTATTTTAGTTCTGGCCATATGCTCTGAGTTCAGAGAATAGTTTTAAGAGGAAAAGTTAGTTCTTGTATTAATATCGTTCAAAATATATACAAGTACATCTGATACAAATATGTGATAAGTACAACATAAATATAACAGAATAAGAGTTACCCGAAGTATTAGCTATACACTTGACTTATCTCAATACCCCCCTATAATCTGAAGGCGAGGTGGAATGTAGCCGAAGCTTATAAAAAATATGGAAGAAAGCTGGTTTAGCCAACAATTTTGTCATAATATCTACTAGCTGACTGTGAGATGAAACAGAACCAATAGTTAGTTATTTGTCGGCAACCTACTCTTTGACAAAATGGAAGTCCACCTCGACATGGCATGTGCGAGTCGTGAATGCAGCATTAGTGGAACTAAACACAGTGCTAATATTGTCACACCAAATGTGAGGTGGTTTAGAGACAGGAAAATGAAGCTTTCTGAATAAGTGTGTCAGCCATCGAAGCTCAACACTTGCATAGGCAACAACCTTGAACTCTGATTTTTTGGATGAGCATGCCATTATTTTATATTTTTTGGATGTCTAGCCAATAAGATTTTTCCCTATATAAATTAGATAGCTGCTAGTGGACTTGCGATCATCCAAACTTCCCACCCAATTAACATCTACATAGGCAGTTAAATCAAATGATGGTGAAGATTTTATGAACAACCCATGTGTTTTAGTTCCCTGTAAATAATGATGGACTCTTTTTAAAGCTTGAAAGTGCTGTTGAGTAGGGGAGTGCATAAATTGCGTTAATTTATTGACAAAGAATGTCAAATTTGGCCTTGTGAATGTGATGTACTGTAAAGAACCACAAAAATGATGAAAAGAAAGGGACTCTGACATTGACAAGGGTGGAGATGTGTCTTTATGAAGTATAGTGTCGGTAATCATTAGAGTAGAAAGTGACTTATAACGTGACATCCCCATAGATTTTAGACGTTCATCAATGTACTTGGTTTGTGACAACAAAATTCCTTTCGACAACCTTGATACTTGAGTGCGTAGAAAGTAATTTAATGAACCAAGATCACAAATGGAGAAAGCCATGGAAAGGTTTTTAACCACTTCATCCATAAAGGAAGTATGATTGCCCTTAATTATTAGGTCATCCACTTATATGAGTAGGTAGCTGATTATAGAGCCGTAGTGATAGATAAATAAAGAAGAGTCAGCGGTAGAACTTCAAAAGCCAATTGAGAGAAGAAAGGTAATTAACCTATGATAGCAAGCACGAGGCGCTTGCTTTAACCCTTACAAGGATTTGCATAGTTTACATATATATTTTGGAAATTGCTTTTCAATATATCCCTATGGTTGAACCATATAAACATTTTCTTTGAGTTCACCATGTAGAAAAGCATTACTGACATCCAATTGTTGTAGAGCCCAATTTTGAGAAACAGCAAGAGAAAGATTAACTCTGATAGTCGTTGGTTTAATCACAGGGCTGAAGGTGTTAGTATAGTCCACTCTATGTTCTTTTGTATACCTTTTTTTTACCAAGTGAGCTTTATAATGTTCAACTGAACCATTGGCATGATGTTTGATTTTGTACACTCGCCTGTTACCTACAACATTGACATTAGGTAGTTTTAGAATAAGTTCCCAAGTATTAGTTTGAAGTAAAGCTTGTATTTCCTCAGACATGAAATCATGCCATTGTTGGTATTGAATGGCTTATTTATAATTATTGGGTTCTTGGTTAGGTTCACTAGAAGCATAGTAAGGGCATATCTTCGGTTATTGGCCATGGTGGAGGGATGTAACACCATTTGGTGTTGACATGGTGGGGTAGAAGTTTTGGCATCAGGGGGATTGGAATTATTGGTTGGTGAAGAAGAGGTTGAATCAAAAAATAATTTTAATCCATCGAGATTAAATTTTTGTTAATGATGATAGGACAAAGTTGCAGTTTTGGATACGATGAATTAGGATAAGGTTGAGGTTAGTGGATTGGATTTGGAACTAAGTGATTATGTATTGGTAGAGATAAGATTTTTAGTTGGAGTGGAGGCTAAGGATGGAAGTGTGTTGATGGAAAGAAGAGAACTAGAGTTAGAATTCATACCTCAGAATGAGTCCTTGGAGCTAGTGAATTTAGGTAATGGGAGCTAAATTTGTAAACAAGGATGTGGCACCATAGGAGGGAGTGTGTTGATGTTGGATGTAGAGGAATATTTGAATGGAACATGTCTTACAAAATAAATTCGACCATTATGTTTATTAAGACATCTATATCCTAAGTAGTGAGGTGAATAACCCAAAAACACACATTGAGTTTTCCTATATGAAAATTTTTGAGCATTTTATGGTCATAATAATGGATAAATAACACACCCAAAGATGCGCAACAAATTATAATCTGGACTTTGATGATATAGCATTTCAAAAGGGATTTTATTGTTGAGAGATTGAGTGGGCATATGGTTAATTAAAAAAATGGCTGTCTCAAAGGTGAAATGCCAATATTTAAATGGCGTATTTGAATGTCCTAACAATGTAAGCCGAATATCAACAATATGTCTAATTTTTCTCTTAGCATTGCCATTCTGCTCATGAGTGTGAGGACAAGACAAGCTATGTAAATTGCCAATTTTTTTAAAATGTGTAAAAAGTGGACAATATTCACCTCTTTAGTCAGATTGAAAGGACTTTATTTTATAATTGAATTATTTTTTAGTATAAGTCTGAAAAGTAAACAAACTATAATCATCAATAAAAATGACAAAAACTGATCCCCATTAGAAGAATTAACAGGAGCAGGGCCCCAAACTTCTGAATGAATTAATTCTAGAGGATGTGTACTATGATTAAATGTAGAATTCAAAGACACATGATGCAATTTTCCTCAAGAGCAAGCATGACAATTATTCAAAGAAACTGTTTGTTGAGAACATGGTAACTGAAACTGACGAACAAGATGATGAACTACATTTGAATTTGGATGACCCATTCATTGATGCCAAGTCTCCAAACTTGCTAAATAAGCTTCAATAGATGCATAATGCATTTTGTTTATAGAATTCAACTTGTAAAGCCTCAATTCACTCTTTCTTTGTATGAGGGTTTGGTTGGTCTGAAGATCCTTAATAAAATATGTGTTAGGATAAAATTCAACAAAATAATTATTATCATTATAAAGCTTTTTAACTGATAATAATGGCTTAGTGATATATGCCACATGCAAGATTTTGGAAAGAAGTAAATTTCTCTTAGGGGTGGATAGGATGCCATTGCCAGTATGCTGAATAGGTAGCTTTTCACCATTACCAACAATGACATGATTTTTACCTTTGTAGTTCTCAATACTGCTTAGGCTTGCAAGATCTGGGGTGATGTGGCTACCCACTCCGGTGTTAAGGTACCACTCCATGGTAGCATAGGAACTTGGTGGAGGGCCAAGAATAGATATATTGGCTTATAGTGGATAAAAATTACACGTAGAACGAGGAGCAACAAATAAATAGTCGCCATTGCTAGCAAAGGTTTGATAAAACCTTCTTAGGTAATCAGCTGCAATATGATTTATACAACCATAAGTCCGGCAAGAAACATATTGGTGCAGTTGGCGAGAAAAACCATGTCTGCCACCTTTACCATGGTTAATTCTATTATAAAAGGACTGTCCATGATAAGAGTTATTATTGTGTGGAGTAGAATTATGAACAACATATTATTGAGCAAGGTGGATGGTTGGCTCTTGAGACTGTTGAGATTTTGAGAAGAATCTCATATGCAACCAATTGGCCATGTAATTCACAGAATGATGGTGGGTTTGAACATTGTTGAAGAGCAGTGATGGCACCATTAAAATCAGCTCGAAGCTGATGATAAATAATGGCATTAAATTCAGCTTGAGAGACTGCCTGTCCAGCAAAGGCAAGGGAATCAGAGAGTTGTTTAGCTTAAAAAAGATATTCAGAGATGGATTTATCTTCTTTTTTAAGGTTATGAAGCTCAATGTAGAGGTGGGTACGTTGGGCATTGTTGACTACTCCATATTAAGATTCAAGAGCCTTCCAGACTTCAGAGGCAGAATTAAACCCAATTAAATGGGGATAAACTTCTTCAGAGATTGAGGGTAGGAGCCATGGGAATAATAATTGATCTTTGGTGAACCATTACAAATAACCCAGATTTGATTCCAAGACATTTATAGTAGAATTAAGAGTTTCTTTGGGTGGGGTTGATTCAATTCCATATAAAATATTATGAAGATAATAAAAATTCAACAATGATTAAAATTGCAATTTCTAAGGTATGTAGTTTTTAGAATTAAGCTTTATAGAAAAGGACTGTTGGAGGTATGAAAGGGTTGTCAATAAGCTTGAAGAAAGTGGAAGAATAGAAGGTAATTAGGTGGACACGTTTAAAGAAGACAAGGAAGAAGAAGTAGCAGATGAGGAGAGCGCAGAATTGGTGGCCATAATGGAACGCTCTGATACCAAGTTCAAAGAATAGTTTTGAGAGGGAAAGTTAGTTTTTGTGTTGATATCATTCAAAATATATACAAGTACATTTGATACAAATATATGATAAGTACAACATAACTATAACAGAATAAGAGTTGCCTGAAGTATTAGCTATACACATGACTTATCTCAATACTCTTGATACAACTATCAATTTAATTAATGGTCTTCCTATACCACTGTTGAAAAATCAGTGTCCATATTACAGGCTACATGGCTACTCTCCTTCATGTGCTAATTTTAAGGTGTTTAGTTGTTCTATTTTTCCACTACTTCGCTCTTACAATCAACATAAATTCTCATTCCGTTCTAAGGAATGTGTTTATCTCGATCCATCCACACAGCACAAGGGCCACTGTTGTCTTGCCTTAGACATTGGAGGTATCTACATTACTTGTTATGTGCACTTTAATGAGAGTCAATTTCCTTATCAACAATAATCTTCTAAGACTTCTACCTCAACATCACCACCCAATAATTTCCTTTGGCTACAACTTCAATCTCCTCCATCAGCTACTTTATCTTTATCCATTTCTTCACATTTAAATACTCCTTCTCTATATCTTCTTCCCAACCTTCTAACAATTTGCCTTCATCGCCTTTCTCCCTATCCTTATCCTCCTTACTCGATACATTATCTTTTTAACCACCCTTAGATTTAGTTGTTGACATGACCCAATACAATCCCCCACCTCCCTCCGCAACCACTAATTCTCCACCAAGGACACATCACATGAAACTTTGCCCTTCCACTCTCCAAAATCGTAAAGCTCTTCTTACTATCTCTTCCTCATCTCTAGAAATGAAACCACCAAACTTCATTACTACCAATCAAAATCCCAAATTGCGTGCTGTCAAGAATGACGAGCTTAAAGCTCTTATGCAAACCCGAACTTGGGAGCTTGTTTCTAGACCACCATGTCACAATGTCATAGAAAATAAATGGGTATTTAGAATCAAACAAAATCCTGATAATACAACCTTTCACTATAAGGCAAGACTTGTTGCCAAAAGGTATCATCAATAGAATGGTGTGGATTTTAAAGACACTTTTAGTCATGTTATTAAGACCATTACCATTCGTTTGATCTTGTCTTTAGCTGCAATACATCGTTGGTCCCTTCAATAAATTGATGTGTCAAACACCTTTTTACATGGCTACTTGGACACACCTATTTACATTGGTCAACCGCAAGGGTTCATTGATTTGATTCATCCTGAGTACGTGTGTCTTCTTTACTGCTCACTATATGGCCTACGTTAGGCACCCAGAGCATGGTATCATCATCTCCATAACTGTCTCTAAACTTTTAGTTTCACTAGTTCTCGGGCTGATAAGTCCTTATTTATTCTTCACCAAGATTCAGAGGTTCTTCTCTTACTTGTTTATGTTGATGACATAATTTTAACTGGTTCCTCTACAACATTACTTGATTGCATTCTTCATGCTCTCAAGGTAGAATTTCCTATCAAATATATTAGTCCTCTCTCCTATTTTCTTGGCATTCAAGTCCAACTTCAAGACAATGGTATTTCTAAAAATCAATAAAAATACCTTGTTAATTTAATTAATCGAGCTGGTCTCTTAGGTGCTAAAGGGTGTTTAATGTGGATGTCTACCTCACCTCCTCTTAACAAAATCGAAGGTACTCCTCTCTCTCAACCAAAGCTTTATCGTTAACTTGTAGGTGCTATCCAATATGCAACTCTAAGTCACCCCGATATTGCTTTCTCTATGAACAAACTTTGCTAGTTCATGCACATGCCTGCTAACCTTTATTGGCTTGCCTTGAAATGCTTGCTTCGTTATCTCAAGCACACTCTCCATCACTTTCTTTTCTTTGATCGATTAACCTCTAAAACTCTTCAATGCTTCACTAATAGTGACTGGTGTGGGTGTCAATTTGCAATCTATTTTTGTAACAACATCGTCTCTTGGTATGCCAAAAAGCAGCCCACCATTGCTCGCTTTTCCTTTAAGAGTAACTACAAAGCCATCGCAAATGCACCAACTGAGCTTCTTTAGATAAAACATTTGCTTTGTAAATTTGGTATTCAACCACGCCAACCAGCCACCATTTGGTGTGACAATGTAGGAGCTATATATATGTCATCTAATCTCGTGTTCCATGCGAGAATGAAGCATATTGAACTTAATTACCATTTTATGTGTGAACAAGTGCTTCTTGGAACCATACATGTGTGCTTTCTAACCAGCAAAGATGAGATTGCTGACATCTTTACCAAACCATTATCTGTTCGCTTGTTTCAACAGTTTTCTTCTAAGTTATGATTGCTTCCATCCTCTCATCCAATGGTTTATAGGGGAGTGTCAAAGCAAAACAAATTCTATATTGTTTAGTTAGTCTGTTAAACTTTGTTATTCATCATTAGTCATAGTATTTACTTACAATTCAAACTCTTATTGTATTAATTATATATCATCTATAACTTCTTGTATCAATTGTTGGGGTCATTTTTCAAAACCCTAGTAGTCGATGATGAAAGCAGAAAAATATCTCAACATTAAATGAGATTGATCAAGAATGATGATTGAAAAGCAAGTTCAGAGCCAATTGAAACACTAAAATCCTACTCGAATACCAAACCGAACCTTTTTGAAACCAAACCTAACCTTGAGAAAAAGGTTTGGATGATTGAGAGAGTAAGTCTGTGTCGAGTTTTGCTTATTGAGCCAATTATTAAAGTCTTGAAAAATACTATTTTTATGTCTACAATGTCTATTTTTCAGACTGATTTTTAGTCTAGGAGCTTCGGTTTAACCTTAGGAAGCCCTGGGATGAAAAGTCAAACTTTGGTCAACGGACCTTTTTTGAGGTCAAATCAAGCTCCCGAAGTTGAATTATAGTCTGAAACTGTTGTTTAAAATTATAGTGTGTCAGTGTGGACCACTTGAAAAAGAGTCAAACTTTTGACCTCTAGTGGTCAAACTAAGTCCCACGCATGTAATAAAATAATGCACAATTCCTTAAGAGAAGTAACCAAGCAAACAATATTATGTTTAGAATATTCTTGGACAAGTGTCAAATTAAGATTAGTACAAGTGTGTACTTTTGTCTTGTAGTGTAAAATAACACCTTGTTGATACCCAAATTTTGACGGCCCCTCAAAAATCCGATGATCAAGGATTCATGTGACATAAACAGGGAAAACTCCTTCGAAATTTTTTTTAGTGTGCTTAAATCAAGAAGAAAGCCAAAAGATACCAAAAAGCAACTAGAAATTCTGAAGCGGGTAGAATTGTATTTATATAACCCTAGTCTCTAAGGACTTAGTATAGAGCTAGTAGGGTGTCGATCCACAGGGAATTGATGTAAATATTATATTAACCGAGTAGATAATGAGATGGATAGGCAAACAAAGTTACAATGGTAATCAAAACAAATAATCAAAATTAGACTATAAACTATAAATTATTCTAACACTAAAACTACAAATTACAAAAGCTTCTTATCAAAA
>CATIWM010041554.1:0-10751 GCA_949671775.1 Mallotus repandus | reverse complement strand
TTTTTTTTTTTTTTTGTTGAAGCTTTATATTTCTCTGTTTCCTCTGTTTTGAGTTGAAAGTATTATATGCTTATTCAATATATATGGGTTACTGTTTTATTGTTTTTAATGTTGTTATACTATGATTTCAGTGGATGCAATGGGTCTACCTTTTCTAAATACATATATGGAGTTAATTGATTCACCAAATATTCGAAAAGATGCAATTTTGAAGCTGCATGATCAAAGATCCTTCCATCATCTGTCAGCCCTTTTTCACTAGGAATTCAAATGAATTGGTTTTTTCGATTCAAGGCCAGAGCTCTTGAATTGCTAACCAAAGGTGTGTATGTTTGTCCCTCGAGTAGTGTAATCTACGATTGTTCATCAAAGAATCTTGCTTATTTCCTCTCCTACCTCCTGCAATTCAAGGACTGTATCTTTTTCCAAATACAATAGTCAGTAGCAACAAAAGGAGCTTACAGGGTCTTTCTGTCTCAGGTTTTTCCAGTACTCTCTTTTTTATCTTTCTCTCAATCACCTTTCTGATAGCTGCTTCATTGCTACACATTCTATAATTTCATGTAATAATTATTCTTATGATTTCCATTTATTTTTTTTTAGTTCTTGCTTCTTCATTTAACAAAAAAAATCAAATTGTGGTTCTTGCATCAATAAGTTGTTGATTTCCTTTCTGGGTTCTTTTCATTTTGTTGTTAGCTATTGATCTGTTAGTTGTTTTCTTGATGATAAGTTTGTTCTTATATGAGTTTAGTGTAATGTTTATGTCCCACTTCTGAAGTGTAAATAGTTAGGAATATAGGATCATAGAAAGTTAGAAACTTTGTGATTGTGACTGTTTAATGTCAACAATAACAAATTGATATGAAGAAGCTTAAGCAGATGATGGTTGATTGTAGTTCTTACTTTGGACAATTTTTTCTCCCTGTGTGTTCTTGCTTTGTTCGAGTTGGTGACCTTTTTTTCTTCTGATTGACTGACTGCAGCGAAGCATATTATCCTAGTATTACCCCCCTTTTTGACAACTGCAAAAATGGAGCATGACAGGTGTTCTTCATCTCCATTTTAACTTTATAGTTTTACTATGGAATATAATTATTTAATTTTCAATGGTGATCCATGATCACCTGTGCTGTGTGACTTTTTTCCTTTCCTGTTGCAGCATTTCCTTATATTTTTGTTTATGGCCTTAGGCACGCTCGTTGAGTCAATTCGTTTACCGAAATGTATTATGGTCTCTCTTATTTTTTCTAATTTTGATAGCTAATTCTGGAATGGAGTTCCATGGCATTTCTGTGTGTCGTAAATTTGGGAGAAAGATAGGAGTGTTGTGCATATTCTGGTGCTCTTAACTATTTTTAGTTTTTCTTCATTTACATAGCCTTTCAGTCATGTTTCTGATTATCATGTTAAATTCTCCCGGCACTTCTGCAATTACTCTTGAAATTATAGGTCATCAGCTGCAATTCTCTCAGGTGCGATATTGTTCTTTATTTAATTATTCTGCTTGATTAATTGAAGTTTTCATGTTAACTTGATATAGCTTGCATTTTATGATTTAAAACTAGATAAGCCCATTCATTTTATAGAGAAGATTGTTTGTTTGATAAGTAACTTCCTAGCCACACCAAAATCCCAATACCTTTTGAGGGTATGGTGGGCATCTCAAATATCCACCAATGTTGGAGGAAGTTAACATCAAACCCGTCCTGTTAATAGAAAATGATATAATTGAGGAATCTCTGTTCTAAAACAGGGGCCAGGAAGCCTTATACGGTAAACAGCAGCAATGTCGCTCAAATAAGCCTGTGAGCACTACTCTCTGGGAGTAGTGTGCATGTGTAGAGAATGAGTCTAATCAAATAGTTTGGTCAGCATAACTTGAAGACAATGGATACTTTAGGCTAATGGTAGAAAATACCTGAACCAGATCTTTATACCAAAAAAAATTGAGAAGATAGATATAATTGTATTGAATGGTGACAAAATTGAGAAGATAGAAGATAGATACATTAAACCACGTTTATTAAGTGTTGGATAAAATGGTCGCATTTTTTTTCTGTTTAGCAGCTCCTTAAGAGGTCATTCCATGCATGAGCCCTTGCCTGTAGTTGCCTCCTGAATTTGAAGCAGTACAAAGTTGAATAATGTCAATTAGATTAATATTGGTTTTTTTTTTTTGAAATGAGATTATTATTGGTTATATTCTTAGCGGAGCATTATAAATTTATAATTATTGTTTCATAGAACTTCGTTTAAAAAATCAAATAATTTAATATAATATGAGAGATGTGATTCATGTGAATGCAGGGAAATTTCATCAAAACGATCAAGGAGGTTTTAGTAATTTTACTTAAAAACAAACATTTTTTTATTACCTGGAAAACCGTTAGAATCTTCTTGTTCTGGAAAGTCATCAACTTTGAACGTTGAAAATTCCAATTTGGGACCTAACGACTCTCTTTCTCTCGCTCTCCATTGATATTTGATTTAGCAAAATACTTACCATTAGCTCTACGCTGCCTAAACCCACAACACAGACCCAAGAACACGCATCTTCGAAACAGGTAATCTCTTTCTTCTTTGTTCTGAATCTCTTTTTTATTTCTTTTTTGGTTATTGATGGATAGTACTTTCAATAAATTACAATACCTTTCACTCTTATCTAAAATTTGTTATGATCTCGAAATCCACTTAGGTTTTGCTGACAAAGAACTTGCCCAATTCATCGTTCATTTGGGTCGTAATAGTAAAACTCTCCTTCAATTTGATTCTAAATTGAAAGAATATGATGCCCAATTCCCTGATTATCTTGTTAGAACTCTCATCACCACCATTCATTCCTTTTATCCTCCGGGAGGATTGGAGTCTTCATGTGGAGTTGGGAAGAGTGATGTGTTTAGGGGGAGGGTTTCGAGAGTTATGGATAGAGGGTGCTTTGTTGAATTGGATGAGTTTGGAGGAAAAGAAGGTTTGGTTCATCAATCTGATCTTTTCAAGGAGGTGAAGAAAGGCGAGGAGATTAATGTTAAGGTTGTTTCTGATTCGCCTGGTCGAAAAGGGTTGAGGCTTTCCATGGTGGTGGATGCTGTTGATCAGAATAGTGCTGGTGGGGATGTGCGAGCCTTGAAGCAAGATAGTAGGGTGACTGGTGTTTATGGAGTTAAGGTGAATGCAGGAGAGGGAGAAAGGATGACAAAGAAGGTGAGAATGAATTCTCCGGATAGATACGATGTGAATCAGTTAATTGCTTCTGGTGTTTTGAGTGCAAATGAGTATCCGATTGGTCAGGAGGAGGAGGAGGATGAGATTGAGGAAGGGATTGAGATAGAGTTGAATGATGATGAACCTGCATTTTTGCGTGGAAAAAAGCGATGCAGTTTTGGCATTGATCTGTCACCTGTGAAGATTACTAAAAATCCAGAAGGGTCATTGAGTCGTGCAGCTGCACTTCAGTCTGCACTCATGAAGGAACGGAGAGAAGTGCGTGAAGAGAAGACGAGGAGGATGGTTGATCAGATGCCTAAGGATCTTAATCGTTCTTGGGAAGACCCGATTCCAGAGATTGGAGAGAGGTGTCTGGCACAGGAGATTAGGTGTGTTGACTTATCTGTGTACAACATGCCAGTGTGGAAGAAGGATACCTTTCTGAAGTCATTTACATATGGGTGTAGAGCGGAATTATCAATTCAGGAACAGAGGCAGAGCTTGCCAATATACCAGTTGAAGAAGGAGATGGTTCAAGCTGTGATTGATAACCAAGTGCTAGTGGTCATTGGTGAGACTGGCTCAGGGAAGACTACCCAGATAACCCAGTACCTTGCAGAGGCAGGTTACACAGCCAGAGGGAAGATTGCATGTACACAGCCTCGGAGGGTAGCTGCAATTTCTGTAGCAAAGAGGGTAGCTGAAGAGGTTGGCTGTCGCTTAGGAGAGGAAGTTGGTTATGCTATTCGCTTTGAGGATTCCACTGGACCTGATACTGTGATCAAGTACATGACAGAGGGCCTACTTCTCAGGGAAATTTTGGCGGACAAGAATCTGTCTCAGTACTCAGTCATAATGCTTGATGAGGCTCATGAGAGGACAGTTTACACTGATGTTCTTTTTGGTCTGCTGAAACAGCTTGTGAAAAGGAGATCTGATCTCCGTTTGATTGTCGCATCTGCTACGCTTGATGCAGAGAAATTTTCTCGGCATTTCTTTGACTGCAGCATTTTCACTATTCCTGGAAGATCTTTTCCTGTGGAGATACTGTATACCAAACAGCCAGAAAGTGATTACCTCGATGCAGCTCTTATAACAGTCCTGCAAATCCACTTGACGGAACCTGAAGGAGACATTCTACTCTTTTTGACAGGCCAAGAAGAAATAGATTGTGCATGTGAATTGCTTGATATGAAGATGAAAGAACTAAGTAAAGATGTTCCAGAGTTGATTATCTTACCAATTTATAGTGCACTTCCTGGTGAAATACAGTCAATGATATTTGAACCAGCTCCACCAGGCAAGCGAAAAGTGGTTGTGGCAACCAATATTGCTGAGACTTCTTTGACAATTGATGGAATTTTTTATGTCATTGATCCTGGTTTTATGAAGCAAAATCTTTATAATCCAAAGATAGGGGTGGATTCTCTTCTTGTAACCCCTATATCACAAGCTTCAGCCAAACAGCGAGCAGGGCGTGCTGGGCGTACTGGCCCCGGAAAGTGTTACCGTCTTTACACTGAGAGTGCATTTCGCAATGAGATGTCCCCTGCTACAACCCCAGAAATTCAAAGGATTGATCTTGCATATCCTACGCTTACCTTGATGGCCATGGGAATTAGAGATCTCTATTCATTTGATTTTATGGATCCTCCTTCATCCCAAGCCCTCATTTCTGCTATGAATCAGCTCTATGGTCTAGGGGCTCTAGATGAGGAGGGGCTTTTAACAAAAACAGGGAGGCTAATGGCTGAATTCCCTCTTGAACCACCATTGTCTAAAATGTTATTGGCTAGTGTAAAACTTGGGTGCAGTGATGAGATTTTGACCATTATTGCCATGATTCAAACTGGTAACATCTTCATTCGGCCTAAGAAAAAACAAGCCCAAGCAGATCAGAAGAGGTCTAAATTTTTCCATTTGGAAGGAGATCATCTAACTTTACTTGCTGTTTATGAAGCCTGGAAAGGAAAAGGTTTCTCAGGGCCCTGGTGTTCTGAAAATTTTCTTCACTATCGATCTTTGAAGAGGGCACGGGATGTCAGGAAACAGCTTCTTACCATCTTGGATAAGTATAAGTTGGATGTTGTGAGTGCTGGAAAGAATCATTTGAAGGTAAGGAAAGCTATTGCTGTAGGATTCTTTTTCCACACAGCTAGAAAGGATCCACAAGGAGGCTATCGGACTCTGGTTAATGACCAGACTGTTTATATTCACCCAAGCAGTGCACTTTTTAACATACAACCAGATTGGGTTGTCTACCATGAGGTAGTAGTGACCAGGAAGGAGTACATGCGTGAGATAACTGTCATACATCCTACATGGCTTGTAGAACTGGCACCAAGATTATTTAAGGCGGCAGATCCAATGAGGATAAGCAAGCGCAAACAAAAAGAACGAATTGAACCTCTTTATGATAGATATCACGAGCCTAATTCATGGCGTTTGAGTAAACGACAAGCTTGATCTAAAGCTCCAGTGATTCTCTGAGTAAATGGGTTGTGATTGTTTTTAGTTTTTTTCCTCCTGAAATTGTGTTTTTTTTTTCATTTTTTTAAAAAAAAATATGCTTCGCTGAATATCATCTAAACTTGACTAAGTTTCAGTTTGAAACAGGTTGGCGTTGAATTCATAATTCCTTTCATCCCTTCTGTTGCCTTTGGATTCATGCCCGAGAGACATAACTAGTTTACACTGTCAGTTAAGTCCTATAGTTGGGCTTGAAATATAAGGTGATTTTTACATATTATGAATCCTTGGATGGTAGGACTGGAAACTTATTGTAATAGAATAATCTGGATGCTTCAACTGCTGATTGTTTATCTTAATGTCTGGCATGTGGCAGATTATATGACAAGATGACAACTTGAGGTGAAATTGAGCTGATGAATGAAATATGTATCTATGATACCAATCAGGGATCTTACATATTTTCTTTATTGTGTCTTTCTTTTAGAATATACCATTTTATTTTTACATCCTACTTTACATCCTTGTCTTTCGTTTTAGGAAATTCAGCTGTCACATAAGAGTATGGAACAGTGCCACACAATTGAAGAGGTAATTGAATTTTCTTCTTTTAAGGGATGATAGTAGTTTCATTTTGTGTTGCTTTGTGTATACAGATCACCTATTGGAGAACTCCATACGGCTTTGTTGCTACTTGACATTACAATTGCACCTATATTTCCTTAATCTTACTCCAACTCTTTACTGCTAAAATGAAGCACAAGTTTTGCTGAAAGAATATATGTCCAACATGGTGTCATGTGGGGGCGTCAATCTCAAACCTTTGCTGCTGAGCTTTTTTCTAGCTTCAAATTTTTTTCCCACTATTAGTTTTCAGGTTGTTTTGTGGAGCATGAGCAACAAAAGTAGAGGTTTTTTATAGGTCTCTATGCATCTCTTTTATCCTACTTCACTCTACCAGGGATTTTTTTGTTCCATTTTTTAATTATGTTCCATAAATAAACCTTAGAGAAACATTCAGTAGCACTGACTAAGCATGTTGCTTTAGTGTCAAAGCAGAGGAGGAAGGGAAATAGATTTTCCTGAAATAGAAAAAATAGCAGATGAAATAGAGAAAGAGCCTTAGTTGACATATATTCAAAAGAGACTTAGTTGGTGTTTATTCACTGGTATAAATCCCATTTGCTGTGCAAACATGCCCAAAATAAAAGACATGGACATAATTATTTATTGTGATTCAATTACAGTTTCTGATGAGACTAAATATTGAGTAGGCAAATGAAATATTGTGACTCTGGCTGGTAATTGGACATTAGTTCTTAGTAATAATTCAATTACTACCAGTGTGGCTTACTTACCTGATTGATGATTAGCCCCTGTAGGTTTTGGAAAACCGTTGCATGACATTTTAGGGGTAGGATAAATCAATAACAATTGCTTGAATACAGTGTTATTCCTGCGTTTGTGATGCATAATCTTTTTAGCACATCTAAGTGAATATTAGTGGTTGGCTTTTAACCTGATTTTTTTTTTGTTGGTAATGGAGTAGCAGTTAATGTGTATTTTGATGGTTTCAATAACTATGACCTTTTTATTTGGCTTAGATGGGTACATTTTACAGGTTTTTGTGATCTTGTCATTTTGTGGGTGATGGTGACTTACATGCAGTGGTAATCTGATATTCTCAGAACAGATAAATCTAATTGGCAATGATGATTATGTGATTGTTCTCTAAAGCAATGAAATATTTGCCCCAAATCTCATGCTTGGATTTCTTTTTTGGCCTGCATCTTTTAATCCACAACAAAATAAAATTGGAGTCATTTTTTAGCAGACTTCGTTTAGAAATTTAGTTGCTAGCTAAACTGATAGGAACATTCCACATCAGTGTAACTCATATTTGGAAATGCTATAGAATTGGTTTTGTAGGTTTCACATTTGGTGATACATTGCGAGTGTGACATGCAACTAGCTAAGGACATCATACTCGATATCTTTCACTTGAAGCTCAGTTTAGGCTGCAGTTTTCGGTTGGTGCTTTGCATTTAAATTCTATATTTTGATTGTGTCACTTGTGCATATGTACGCATGTGCGTCAGTTGAAGCTTAATTCAGGCTGGGTTCTACTCAATGAAAACTGGGGGGGATCTGGAAAATCTTTGAATATTTTGTTGATGGTGCAGGTAGAGCGGATTGTAGGTTATTTGTTGAATGTGGTTTTCGATATTGCAGAACTGTTTGGAGTCGTAGAGAAGGTGTTGAACTGATGACTAATTTATATACATATTTGATATAAAACCTTAGGAAGAATTGGTTGATTTGTGTAAAAGCGAAACAAATTTTTGTTGGCAAACAAGTTCTGCATCTAGAGATGATGATTCAGGCACAATAATTGTACAATGTTGTGGTTAGGCCTGATGATATGCACTCTGCTTTAAGGGCCATTTGCTTTTTGGAGTGCCATTTGAACTACTCTGTGACCTAATATGTTTATGTAAAGTTGGTGTCTGTGGATTATAAAAGACCGAATAATCTGATTAATTTTCACAATCAATGATTGTTTTTTTATCACTTTAAATCTATGACCATTTACAGCATTAGACATGAACCGATTGACAACATTATTAATTCTTAAATGATTTAATGCCTAATGAGTAAAATTATTATTATTATTTTTTAAAAAGTATTTCTAAATATATTATGTGGATATGGGATAATGTATTCATAATATTGTTTAAGGCTCAAGGAGATGCTCTTATTATCTTCTCAATATGCTCAAATTATCTTGTCAATATACTCATCAGTTGAAACAAATTCTTTGAAAAATTGAGTTCCCAGTAAATACTTTTGTTCCAATAAAAATTTAGGGAGAATTACTATTTTCCCCTTGTGTTTTGGCCTAATACGCTATTTCATTCTAGACATCTGAAAAGATATTTATTTATCTCTGACATTTGTAATAGTTAAAATTCATTAGTCCCTCTATCAGAGATGAAATAGTATACGAATTGCAAATATCAAGGATAAATAAATATTTTTTTAAATTTCATGGATAAAATAGTGCAATAGGTCAAAATATGACAATTATCTCTAAAAACTTATTCAAAGAAGGTATTTAAAAATGGTATAAATGTTAAAATTTGAGAAGAGACCTATTTGGTAAATGTAAACTGATTTAAAAATATATTTATCATTTGAAATAAACAAAATAAATTTCCTTATTTTAATTAAACTTTATGAAAATATCTTAATCATTTGAAATAAAAAAAAATATAATTTTCTTTATTTAAATTAAACTTTTGGTTTCATAAATTAAAACTTATATGTTAAGTTAAGTCAATTTCTTTTCGAACGGGTAATCTTCTTGAGAATGTAATGATTAAATTATACTACATAATTAGAAATTGCCTCAAACCATTTTAAGGCCCTGAACTTTTTGTTTTGTTTTCTTCAATTGATCATTACTAAGTTTTTTTTTCTTTAATTAAGTTTTAAAACTTTTATTTTTCTAAGTTTTATATTCTTAAATTAACATTCATTAAATTTAAACTAATTTTTTGTCAAATCATTTTAATGTTGTATTAATTTTTGTTAATATTTAGGTTAAAATTATTTTAAAATTTTTAACCTTTTAAATTTCATCTGATAGATACCTACTGAATTATTATATTTAATTGAGTTCACAAATTTTTATGTTTCTAAGTTTTATATCCCTTAATAGACAAATGTGAAACACGTGTAAATATAAATATTGTGTATTTAATAAAACTTTCAAACGTGTAAATTACTTTTTTTTTTTTTTAAGTTTAAACATTTTTTTTAACAAAAATTTTAAGTTTAAACTTGATACAAGATTGTCTAATGGAAACTCAAATTTAACTTGAGCTCAACTCATTTTCTTAATTTAATAAGGTTTAATTTTAAATTTTTATTTTAAAACAAACAAAAATTTTTACATTGCTAATTTCATATTTTTTATCAAAATATTTATATATCAATATAGTTTGATTTATAAATATATTTTAAACATGAAATATTAATATACTACCATAAAAGTAAAATAATATAATATAAACTAAATTTGATATTTTACCATGTTAATAACTATAACCATTTGCATATACACACAATCAATTGATAAATGAATCAGCTTGTAAGTTGGCTTATAAGTCAGAGTATCATTGAGTTCGAACTTGTTCATGAAACAAGCTCAAAGTTGAATTTGGATTCATTTACTTACATGCACTTTGTAAAACTACATTAAATGATATATATACTAGTAAATAACCACATGTTTCATATATGAATAAATAATTTATTTAACTCGTAATATATTGTAAATAATTAAATAAATATATTATTATTATTAAATAAATATTTTAAAAATAATAATACTATTATTTATTTATATAACAATTTGATATTAACTTAATATAGTTATAATTCATTAAATTTTTATAAATATTTTATTTTAATAATTATATGATATTACTTCAATATTTTTTATAATTAATTTTTCTCAACTCTAGAATTGATTTTATATATAAAAAAAATATTATGATCATAATTAATCATAAGATAATAAAAATTATTAGTTATTTGTTAATAAAAATTTAAAAATAATAAAAATTATATTTTCTTTTTATAAAAATTTAAATATTACAACCCTATTGAACTTATAATTTATTACAATTTTAGTTAATTTTTTATTTGAACTATGACACTTTATTTCTTCAATATTTTTATATCAATAATTTTATTTACACAAAAAATTAATTTAATGTAATTTTGAAAGTTCAACTAATAATTAAACTATAAATATTAATTAATTTAATTTTAACTCTTTTTTGTTAAATTTTATAAAAATATCTAAAAACGATAATTATACTACTTTTCTTATAGAAAATATACTTTAAAACAAATTATATGTTCTATTTTTATTTATTAATTTTTAATTTATAAAAATATCTACTTTTAAAACAAATTATATATTTTTCCTATTTTCATAAAATTTATTAATTTTGATTTTTATTATTTATTTATTAAATTTAATATAATAAGACTTATAAAATTAT
>CATIWM010041520.1:0-14333 GCA_949671775.1 Mallotus repandus | reverse complement strand
TATTGAAAAAAATAAATGAAAACAGTATAAAACAAAAAAAATAAAAAAATAAAATAAAATGTTGAAAGAAATTATAAAGTAAAAAAAACTAGTAAAGAAAAAAAAATGCTAAAAAAAAGACAAACCTAATGGTAAAGAAAGTGGATTATATTTGAAAAAAAAAATTGAAAAAATATTTTTGAAAGTTTTTCAAGTCAACAACATTTTTAAATTTTTTTTTTATTTTTTGGTATATTTACGTAAAGATAAAAAAAAAAAAATGTGGCAGCTTCACTTGATTGATTTGTTCATATTACTCCCATCGTTCTAAACTAATTATCTTTTTCTAGTATTTCACTTGAATTAAGAAAACATTTAATAAGTTTTATTTTAGGAAAAAATAGCTAAATGTGACTAAATTACCCTTCTCTAGATATTAGAAAAACTTATAGAATTTTGCAAAATCAATTACTATAAATAAGGTTAACACAATAATAAAATGAAAAAGAAAAAATTAATGTTGTATTGGTTATATAAAAGTGACAAATAATTAAAATTTTTTGTATTTGAAAAGTGACAATTAATTTAGAACGGAGGATGTACATTTTTAAATATCTTGAATTTCAAATATAAATTTTTTAAATAATATGAACTTAGAAATTATCTTAAAATATCATTCAATAATCTTTTGAAATTTAAATAAATTTGTTTCAAACTCTCATTTATATAAATTCACATAGTTACCATCGTTTAAATTTAAATTCATGAATAAATCCTCTACATTCAAGCATAGTATTATAACCAAGCTAAGATTAAAAGCTTTTTTCATTTAACCTAATATCTAAAATGAAATTATTTTATCATACAATTAATCTTAATTAGAATTTAGTACAATGTAAATGTCGATAATTTAAAAAAATATATTATATTATACTATATAATTTAGTGATGGACCAAAACTAAATGATGTGCGCAGAGGATGAATATTTATTATTGTATAGATTTTCATATTGACTCTTCCTTCATGACATTGAAGCCTGTCTCACTCAAGGAGGCAAACTTTCTGGCATGTCATAGGTAATGGGGCTCAATCTGATTCTCTTGAGATTTCTTTGTTTTGTTTAATTTTAATTTTTTTAATTTTTTTTTTTTACAATCACATGAAAATCACAAACATAAGGTATTATCATTGCCCTTACTGTGCTAAGCATGGAAGGATAACCTTATCTCATGTTGGTTATTATAATTGTAATTAAAGGCCTTATTTGTTCAAACACTACTCTCCATTCCTCATGTTGTAGGGTACCCATTAAAGTTTGTAGAGTTTTTATGACTTTAGGTCCCTTAGACATTGATCATAGGAGGATGGGTATAGATCATATCCTATGGTTGTGCCCTAAAGTTTGCATAAACAAGTAAAAATGGAGAGGGGCCTATGGAGAAATAAATGTTCCACTGCTATTAGAATGCTACAAGGATGTGGGAGCTATAAGATATCACTAAACAATGCAATTATAAGAAAAAAAAATTCTATATCAACTTGAATTTCACAATATTCAAATTTTATATAATTATGAAATATTAGAAATATCAAATACAAAAATAAATATATCTTTTCGTTGTTAAAATTTCTCTAGATTTGAATTTCAATGAGCTACACAATGTAACATAATTAAGTCTTTTTTTTTTATAAATTAGATTGAATTTGAATAGCACTCACAAAGAAAAGTTTTTTTTTTAGGAAACAAAGAAAAACTTTTAAAACCAACTTGTTATTCACTAAAAATTTGATACAATGTTACATATGAATTACACGGCAAATAGTTTTTCTTAGAAAATATTCATATAAAAATAATAAAATTTGTGTCTCACCCGAGATAGGTGGTGAGGCAGATGCTAAGTGAAAGGTTTTAGATTAAAACTTATTTAAGAAATTTATTTTTTTGAATTTATCTTTCGGATTCAGTGAATTTTATCGATTGGTGAGTGTGATAAGTGTAATTTTTCTCCTACTAACGTATAATATATTGACAATTGTAATTGTTCAAAAAATAGTAATAAAATTAACTAAAAAATAATAACAAAATTTTATAAATAATGGTGTATAAAAAGATATTGGAACTCCACACTTCAACTATTCACTATAACAAAATTATATTTTCTTACATAGCAAATTTCCTTTTTTAATTACTTTATTTTTAAAAAATTTGGATAAAAAAGTGAGTAAAAATATCCAATGATTCGTTGTATCATATTTCAATTTAGCAAAAGAATCAATTATGCATATGCTTTGATATTGCAATGAATAATTTCGTTACACTATGCTAGTACAATTTTTCCAATGTGAGGTCCGTCATGCGACGATTCTTACTAGATTCACAGGCGTAAGGCATGTTAAAAAGCATGCAATAAAAAAGTGGAAAAAAACATAGAAAAAAGAAAAGGCAATTTTATGACGTCAAATCAAATTGATAGCATTTTTTTTCCCATATGAATCATCTTTCCATAAATCGATAGCCGACACCAAAGATGTTGATTCATTTTTTTAATTAAGTGGAGATGATAGAATCTAAACTTTAATTGATTACATAATGAAAATAATTTTTTCTTTTTAAATAGGTAAAGAATAAAAATTAAATTTTACACGTTAAAATATTATTAAAAATAAATTATCACTTCACTATTCTCTTCTCAATAAATAAATAAATTAATTCATTTAGTTCAATTAACATATAACATATAATTTCGATTAATTTAAAATTTGAGTCAAATAAATTTATAAAAAAAAAATAGTAAAATTTAAGTTGAATGTACTGTAAAATTCTTTCAATATATATTTTATCTATATATAAAATTTGAATTTAAAACCTTATTTAATGGATATCAAATTCCTTACTATTCTAACCTGTATATATTTATTTACAAACAATTTGCATGAAATATTTCTAATGAAATTAATTTTAAAAAATAAATATTATAAATAAAACTTGTTAAACATAATAAATTTTTTAATATAAAAACAACAAAATTTAATGCTATTAAATTAGTAATTTACAACTAAATATATGTACATTAAAGATTTCAAATGAATTTTCATATAATAAAAGAAAAAATTGGAAACGTGGATCAGCCTTGTCCATATTACAATGCAAGGAGTGAAATAAATGTTAAGGAAAAAAAAAAAACAGGAGAAGAAATGGGAAAGGAGAACATGATATTAGAAAGTGCCATGAAAACAACCACATGGCTTCATCTTTTTTCGCA
This sequence comes from Mallotus repandus, assembly GCA_949671775.1. Classification (NCBI taxonomy): domain Eukaryota; kingdom Viridiplantae; phylum Streptophyta; class Magnoliopsida; order Malpighiales; family Euphorbiaceae; genus Mallotus; species Mallotus repandus. The sequence continues at coordinate 11,090 of CATIWM010041520.1, read as the reverse complement.
ATCTTTATCATTATTGTTTAGGAGTATAAAATATTATTATACTAAAATGTGCATCACCCACTAATCATTGCTGAGAATAAAAACAAATTCCATTAGCCCCACTATTCAAAACACAACAAGTGGAAGCCAACACTTCCCTTTTATTATCCAATCCACCAGTTCCACATCATCCATCACCTCTATTAACAACACACTAACACTAAAAGTAGATTAAACCTCTATTAGGAAAAAAATTAATTTAATTACTTTTTCTCTTTGGTAAATTATAATTTAGCATTATGTTTTAGCCTTTATAATTTTTATAACAGTTAATTATTAATATCAGTAGAGAAAAATATTTAAATTTCTATCTATAAATACGAGATTAAATATGAAATTTTAAACTTTTAGATGTCTCGATTTGAATTAATCAGTCTAAACGCATTTGATGTATCATTTTAATATATATATTGGTATGTTTTTTAAAAGAAAAAAATGATAACGGCAGCAAGGGGCATATGAGTAGTATATATTATACCGTATGCCGGACTTGGAAGAAAAGATAAAGGACACATGTGCTGCTCTCAGGATTTTTCCTTTCTCCCTAAAATAAAGCTTTACTTGCCACCTATTGTTTGTATTCATGTGGACTTTTCCGCCTTCAAACGAGTTAATTTCAATAAACACCAAACCTTAATTAATTTAGGAGATTCATAATGTATCTTTAAAGTTTATTTAATATAAATTAGAAATATTAATAGAGTAACCAATAATTATTGGATCAATAAATAAAAAATTATTTATTTAAGATGTATCTCGAGTTTAATCCATAATATGTATAGTCGAATTAGTTATTGTTCTTATTTAAGTTGTGTTTCAAGTTCAAACCTATAATATATATAATCACATTAAATAATTACTGGAAGATTGTTATAAAACGAAAGGAAAGAAAATATGAATAAGTGTAAAAGTGTTCGCTAAAATAACATTTAAATAAAATATATTTTGCTTTGGTTCAACACAAAGCACATGTAAAAAAAGAAAAAGTTTTTGTTTTGGTTCAACACAAGCACATGTAAAATAATCCAACATCATATACTATATGCAGAGTTCAATGAACAAAAGAAATGTTTCACCTGCCATAGTTGACGTACAAAGTAAAACATTAAAAGCACCCCAAAAAATTTTTCATATATAAAAACACTACGTTGAACCATTAGATTACTCTAAAAACAAAGGGTTTGTCCAATTTTTTTTTTTTTTTTTTTTTTTAAACAAGGGTTTATCCAATTTGGTTGACCTAATTACTTATATTTATTTATTTATTGTTTTCTATTGTCTTTGTAAGCAAGTTATAAGGTGATTGAAACTGCACGCCATGTGGGAGATTATGCCTTTATGACACAAGTAAACATAAGAATAATTATAATTTAGGTGGGTTTAGGATGATGTTTAAGATTCCTTTTAATTTTGTTGGTTGCTTGGAGAAGCAAAATTCATGTCCTTTTAAATAAAGGGTATGAATTTTGAATTAATAAACTAAAATATTAATGGACTGTACAATAAAAAAAAATTCTTTTTTTAAATTGACGATAATAAAATTAAAATTTTATACCTTATTATATCTTAATAAAAAAATTATCATTTAATTATTTCTTTTCTGAGATTATTATTATATTTTAATCTTTTCTTTGACACCTAATTTTGTTGTTTTAATTTTGATTTTTTGTGGGTTTTGGCACTTAAGTTTAATATTTTTGAGAACAATATTAAAAGTATTCCATTAGTGAAATCATGGTTGAGACAAACATTATTGTCTATATATGTCCACTAAAACAACATGTATCATTTAATCAACAGGACCTAATGTGTCCCATGCGTGATGCAATCACTAGCTATGACTCAAAGTTATAGGCCTCTTTTAGCTATGTTTTCATTATTATTTTGAAATAATCATATATACTTTGATCCAAACATGCCATTAAAAAACAAGACATAGGAAAATTCAAATTGATGACTATTGCATAATTTTTACTTTTTAATAAATTAAATTTTTTATTTTAATTCATTAATTTTATTTTTATTACTAACGGAAGAGACCCGTCTATTTCTAATATTATTTACTTCCAAATACTTTCAAAAAATCAACGCTAATCTATTTGTCTTAAATTAAAATAAAATGTAAATGGTTAATTTTATTTTTTAGAATATTAAATAAATGAAAATTATTAGAATACTTTATCATTTTTATGGTTATTTTGAAATCAAATTCAACTAATTAGTATTTTAATGAACTCATAATACTGATGATTAAAAAAATAAATGAAAGTGTTATTGGTGGGACTTTTGATTGTATAGCATCATTAATGTTTGTAAGTATTGAATCTAGCTAATTAAACTAATTGAGTAGATTTGAATGAACTTTTTCAGAACTTTCTACCACTAATGATCCATGTTGAAGTTAAAAATCTCAGTGGGTAGTTATGAGTAAAGCCAAGAAATAAATCAATTAGAAGAAGGAAAAAAAATATGATATGATGTAAATGCACTTGACTTCTCCAAATTGGATTGTTATCCAAACTCATGTTGTTGTTGACTTATACTCGTATAACAAAAATGTAAACTAATCACATGTACCAAAAGACTTTTTAACATCAACTATAGCCGCCGAGGCCTAGGTCGTTTAGTCTAAGGGGAGATATTGAAATTAAAAGTTTTAGATTCAAATCTTAAAAATATAAATTTTTTAAACTAAATATGTTTTAAGATATAATCATAATAATAGTAATATTAATAGTTTATTTATTGTTATAATTATATATCTTAATATTGTAATAGTATTGTAATTATTGTATTCCTGACTTTCGGAAATATCCTGTCAAAAAAAAAAAACATCAATGTTATACAAAAGCCTAATAAATTCATACCTCTAACTGTCTATTTCTTTTAAACCAAAGATGAGATGTCATAAATTTAATTATGCATCTCGTTCACTATATTTAGGAAGACAGCTAAGATGAAATGAGTATACATTTATAAAAATATAATATCAACAAAAATTTTTTGAACCACTTATATTAGATATTTTTAGAAAAAATTTTATAGGAACATGTAATAATTTATTATAATAAAGCATAAAAGATATACTTATTTTCAATATATTTTAAAAAATTTAAGTATAAATTACTTAAATTATGTATGAAATATAAAACGATTGAATATAATATTTGAATTGAATAATAATATTTAAAGTTAAGTAATATTTAGTCTAGTTGTTAAGTACTCCTGACTTCATCTTAAAATTTGAATTTAAATTTTTCTACCTCTAAATAATTTAAAAAAATAAAAATATTTAAAAATTACATTTAATGTTTAGATTTTAATTATTTTAAAAATTAAATTAGACAAACCTTATAATAGGGTAAAAAATTTAATACATATTTCTTTATATATAACAATAATAAATATTTTAAAAAAATACCTGAGACCACGAAAGGCAGCTGCTCAATAAATGTGATTAAGGAAGGGCCGCGTGGTTCCCCGTGAATTGCTTTTAAAGTCTTCGCCCGCTCCTTGCTTTTCTCTCATTTCTCTCCTCTCCCACGCCTCCCTCTACCACCGCCACCTCCGCCGCTTTCTCCCATTCACAGCCACCAGCTTCTACTTATTATCACTTTCTTGATATACGATTTCTCGACTCTTCTTTCTCTTCTACATAGGCACCGTTTTTAGTAAATCAGTTCGTTGATTTTCTTCATTTTTTTAGATATGGCGAGTGTCGACCTTGAATCAAATTCAGATACGTCGCAACAATTCAATCAAAAGAAACGAAGAAAACTAGCACACGAGACGCACAATCCAACAGCATCCAGCTCCACCACCACAAACAATAACCAAATCATTACTAAAACAAGATGGAGAACTCAATCAGAGCAGCGGATCTATTCCTCTAAGCTTCTCGAAGCTCTCCGGAAATCTCGCCGTGAAACGACCACCGCCGTTTGTCCTGCTGCCAAAAGTAGAAAAATCCGTGAAACTGCCGATAAAGTTCTTGCCGTCGCTGCTAGAGGTTCTACTAAATGGAGCCGAGCGATTTTGGCGGGAAAGGTTAGGTTGAAGGTTAAAAAGGTTAAAAAAGCAAAGGCTACTTGTAAGAGGAGAAAAGAGAAGGCTGCGAGAGAGAATAAGAGGTTGCCAGCGGTTGAAAAGAAAGTGCGTGTTTTGAGCCGGTTGGTTCCTGGTTGCCGGAAAGCTTCGTTCACTAAAATATTAGAAGAAACGACTGATTATATTGCAGCTCTGGAGATGCAGATTAAGGCTATGGCGGCTCTAACGGAGTATCTCGCCGCTGGCGGCGGCGGCAGCGGCTGGACGCCGGTTGACCATGCAAGTTAAGTGAATAGCCGGTTATAAAATTTACTAGTTAATGCCAGGTGTTATTACAATTTTTTTTGTATTTTCTTTTCTTTTTTATTAAATATTTGTTTTTTTCCTTGATTATTATTATTTCATGTACTTCATTGTATACATTACTGTCATTTCTTGAGTTTTTTTTTTTTTTTTCCATTTTAGTTGTTTATAAGGTAATTAGAATTAGCATTTTTAATACAAATTATATGCCAACTAATTTGGAAATAGAAGCTAAAATATATGTCAATAAGGAAGTCCTATACATTAAGAAGTTCAAAACTTTTGAAAAAAAACTTGAATTTTTTAGAGTTTTTGCAATTGGAATCAAGGAACATTTATGCCTTAATTTTTTTAGCTAAAAACACACATTGAATCAAGGACAGACACGTTAATGCGCCTTAATTAGTTGTCAAAGTACACACCTTTTAAAATCAATTAGAATGTTTCTTTTGCATTTAAATCTTTTTATAAGATTACAAGAAAAGCAATTGTTTTTTTTGAAAATTAGTTGAATTTAAACTATGGAAATTAGAATGCATTAACACCAATGATACGTGAAATTTAAAGTGTGAAGCCATTGTTTTACATGAAATGGTTAGGGCAAGAAAGTTGCATAATAAGACTTTATAGGAAAAGCAAAAGCATCCAAACAATTAAGAGTTGCAACTCCAATTTTGTTAATGTAACTTCAACTTTGTGTTTGTCATTAAAAAGAGAAGGGAAGTACTTGGTGAATTAATATGTTAGATGAAGATACATTGAAATTGGACATAAAACAAGACGAATTTATATAAGAAAGAAAGAAGACTAAATTAAACTCACCAAACACGCAAATATAAATGTATTAAGAAAAAAAATAAAACTGAAAACAAAAAAAACAAACAACATTCCTCTGGCAGTTTTATAAAGGATATTTGTGAGATGAGAAATCGCAAATAATGAGGAAATAGTGGGGATAATAAGAATGATAAAAATAAATAAATAAATAACCCCACAAAGGCCACAAAGTTTGTGCAATAGTCCAAAAACAGTCTAATCTCTAGTGACCAACACACCTTCATATCATGTGCCTTATTGGCCCTACACTTTCAACTGCACCGACCTCTCTTGCCCCCACCCTTCCCATTGCCTTGCATGTGATCCTTGAACTGTTTAGTACAATTCAACTCCAATCACTCCCCCCCCCCCCCTCACATGCCATTTTTCTTTTTCTTTCTTTATATATATATATATATATAAACCACGCCCATCTTAATCTGTAACTCTTTAATAGGCCAGTTCCATCATAACTAATCTTCTTCTTAACATACCTTAATGGCATCTAAATGTGTAAATATGATCTATTTTTACAATAATCCCACTTCAGTGGTGTATAGAAAAAAAAAAGTTTTATGAGAACCGTATCCTTCACTCTAATTGGAGAGAATGAAGGCATGATAAGTAATGTGTGGATCAATTATACTTGCTACTTATCAAGCCAAACCAAACTAGCCTTTGCCTTTGTAGCTTTGTTTGAAAATGCATCCACGTTGTTGTAAAGAACCAAAACATTATGGTCTCAACAAGCTTTAGACCAGAAAACCCCACCAATTTTTGGGTGGTGGCTCCAAAGGGTATTTCATTTTCTCATTTAAGAGCTTACACGTGTGCTAAAATGAAAATCCAATTGTCAATTTCTGAAACGAGACATGTGGGATGCTAAAATGGCATCCCTATCAAAAGGGTGTTTGGAGCCAAATTAGTCATGATGATCGTTGAATTTCTGGACCACAATAGTGATTGTTGTGTATTTTTCTTAGCCTACCCTCATTTTTTTCCCCTAATAGTCTAAAAATTCAAACATTATTTTCTGTTTGCTCTCTTCGAACTGTGCTTGCCCACAATTCTCACATGCATCCATGTGCCTTCATTTAAAGATTCTACTTCCTCATACTTTTGTCTTTCTTTTACATTAATCCCCCCATCTTCTTATATGGCCAAATCACATTTGTTTTCTCAATTGCCCTCTTCCTGCTCATTCTCTACTACCTATACATTAATTTGCTGGCCCAATCATATCATAAAAATGATAATTCATTGCAGCTTGCTAGAATTCTGACCCTATCATAAATGAAAACATAAGTCTCTTTGCATTGCATGCTCACATTGAAGACTTCTCCTATGGACCAAAAAGTCAAGTTTGTACATGTTTGATTGAAATTGGAGAGGCACGCTCTACATGGTTCAAGTAAATGAAAACATTTACATCTAGAAAATTGAACACTGGGACTAATTGACGATCATTATGTTTCAGCATATGTCATAAAAACTCGAATTCAAAACTTTAATTCTCCAGCTCTAATCTTCGCCATCGGAACGAAACATAGTAAAATTTAGATTAAGAGAAGATAGTCTAATTTGATGCACTACCATTGCAGAACTTAACAACAAAACGATGGCAGTAAAATTAATGATTAAGAAGGGAGGAATGAAGGATATAGATAAAGGAAAGGACAAAAGAAATTGGAATCAGAAACTGAGCTGGCAGAGCACCGTGGAAGGGCCCCCAAACACACACACCACTGGGTGCAAAATGTGGGTTGGAGGAGTAAAGATGGTGGGGATGGGCCCATAACACAAGAAGACAAAATTGTCAAACAGGTTTTGGCAGTTAATATAAAGCTCACATGTCATTTTTTTAAATTATTATCATATACTAAATACTTAATTTTATTATATTTTTTAATGGCTGGTTTTGGTATTATTTATTTGCCTGTGAACCAACCTGAAACATCTTGCTTGTTGGGTTGGTCGATTGATTTTGTTTTGGTTTTGGTCCCCTACTCTTCTTCATTTGACACTCCTGCAGGCTCCACAGCAGCTACAATTACTGACCACTTTTGCGGTTTGACTAGTCACCAACGTCCCCTCTTAGCCCAAGGTCAAGTATTGCAGACCCCTGGCAGAGGGATTGAGGCTCCTAAATAGAATATGCACCTAAAATCCAAAAACACAAAAAGGCCCTTTAATATTATTATAATTGCCATGAATCGATTAAGGGTCGCTGGATCTCATGGTGAGAAATGAACACTATCCGGCCTCTTCTACAGCTTCTAGCAATATCTAAGTATCACATGACACTACTAATTCCCCCACCCCATCGGGGCATATGGGCTAGAAATTCTTAAAGTAGCAAAGGCAAGAGGATCCATTTTTGACCCATCTAAGCTTTGGAACATCTGCTTCTCATTAAAGCACTTTGCAGTGCATGGCATCAATTTCGATTTCAAGTTTCCAATTCAACCCAACAGAGTTTTGTCGTCAAATTCTTGTAATCATAGCAGAAGCAGCAAAATAGCATTGTGTAGGTTAAATAAATGGTCTAACAAGTAACTAGCAATATAGTTATGCCATAAAATCATTCCTATGAAGCTGATTTTAAACATCAAATGAGCCCTTTCTCAAGGAAAGGAAGAAAATTACAAGTTGAGTAAGAGTTGTGAGCTATTTCACAATCAAAAGGTGTAAATCCGAGCTTGTATAAGACCCGAACATAAACTATTATGATGGGTTGATCGTGTGAAGAGTGTAGGAAGCTAAACGTAGCAGCAAAATTGCGAGAATAGATGGAGCATAAGCAGCGCATAAAGGGGAAGTAGTGTGCATTGTGGAGTTTGTTTAATCCCACATCGAAAATAAGGGAAATGAGAGATGAGCCTGCGTCCTATAAGAAAGCAAGAAAATGACCGGGCAAACCACGCAGCCGCGCGGTAAGCACAGAGCGAACTATTCTTTCGCCTTTTACTAAAGAATACCGTGTGCTTGCCGCAAATAGCGGCATACGCCAATTTTTGGAGGGTTCTCTTCTTACGAAGAGAATCCACACCAATTCAAGTCTTAAGTATTGTAACTGTCTAATAAAAAATCTAATTAAAACAGACTTTGTAGCGGATTTTCTTCTTAGGAAAAGAATCCAAACCTCAAGTCTAAATATTGTAATTAATCTAATGAGTTAATTCAATCTATTCCAATATTGAAATTAATCTAATTAAAGTAATTCAATCTAATCAAATTAATTTGTAATGAAACCTTATCCAATATCAGTTCAAAGACAATATATACATAGCAAATCATTTCTATCTTGATCATTAAAAAAATTAATTTTGCTGCCAATAATTTCCATCAATGGCGGTATGTGTCTCATGTCGTAATTGTCAATCATTTCCTTATTTTTAAAAAAAAATTTATATCTCCCGATCTGTTTGTTTCTTGGAAAAATTATTATTATGGAATTAACATTTTGATGCTCTTTATGTACATCTAAAAGAAAATAGACATTGTGATTGTTATTTATGTACATCTAAAAGAAAATTGTTTTCTTGCATTTTCTTGAAAACCAAACAGACTGCTTTTATTTATTAATTTGGATTATATGTATAATCCTTAGATTTTAACAGTATTTGTTTCTTTACTTGTAATACAGGAATTTCATTAATGTTATATTTGGAGGTAAGAGATTTGAGTATGAATTTAAATTTCAATGAAATTTCTTGTTTGGCAACTATATGAATGAGGATTTCAAATAAATCCAACATAAATTTAACAGCTCATTTAATGAGGATTTTAAATGATATGTAACTACATGTTATTTGAAATAATTGTATTTGAAATTTCAATATTTGAAATATTTAAGATTTCAAATCAAATGTTTGCATCTGAATGTATTTTAATTCGTATGCTTGCTAGCTATATACACAAATTGCCTTGAGAATTTGTGAGTTTTGCCCTGATTGAAGCAGAGAATTAAGTTAGCTTGTGGAATTCTTCAAGTAAACGTGAAGGAAAAGAGATTGAGCATCTATGAATTACTCGTATATAAGTAGAACTAATAGCACAATCGATTTGGAAATTGGAGGAAATTGTAGCAAAGAAAAAGTGGGTTCAAGTGCCGAAAAAAACATTGACGAGTTAAGCCGAAGTGGTTCTTCGAGTTCTATTAATACAATGACGAGTGATGATTTATCGAATTCTGACCAAAATGTGGTGGTATTGGTACCACAAGGAGGGGAAAAGGTTAAAATTTCCCCGCAAAATGCAATGATGAAGGATAAAAGAAAGCAAAGAAATGCTAAACCGCCGCGGCCTCCTAGAAGTCCATTGTTGGATGCAGTAGATATGAAATGGGTTAGAGAAATTTCAGAGCTTGCGAGGTTGAAGCATGCAACTAGAATTCAACGAATTAAGGCATTAAAAAAGAAGAAGAAGAGGGTAGAAAATGCATTATTTTCTGCCAACAATATTTTCCCAATGCTTATTACTGTGTTCTTCTTTTGTGTGATAGTTTTTCAAGGTATATATAAGGGTTAATAGTTTCATTTATTTTTAATTATATGTAATTTAATTATCAATTGAATCTTATCATTTCAGTTGTATCAATTAACGATATCAACTGTTTAAGTTGTTTTAATTATATCTAATTTTCTAATAAGGAACCAGCTGTAATTTTAAAAAATTATGATTCTTTTAAAAATATATTTTTACTTAATCTTTTTCTATATTCTCATAAACTAAGATAAAAAATAAGAAAAATTCTTATCTATACCGGATGTAATACACCCACCTTATGGTTAGATGAATACATTTGGCCAATAAAAATAAAACATCTATTGTTGTTATTCACATCTAACCATTGGATGTATTAGATTCAGTATAGGCAAGAATTTTTCAAAAAATAATTGATGAATAAATTTAGGCACCAAATTTATTTGTAGATTTGTTTCAATTCATTCACTAATTTATATGTTTGATTTAAATAAATATTTTATATAATTTATTTTAAACAAATTTTATATTTTATTATATCATATTTGACATAAATTTAAAATTTAGACTAACATTCTATTAGATAAAAATATCAATTTAACCAAAGATTACATGTTAACGTACCATAGCGGTGTATTTTATAATTATTTTATTTCAAAACAAAGTAACTTATTTTGTTCACGAAAATTTATCAAAGTTTATAAAAAAAAGTAAAACTTTTATTTTACTTTTTGTGAAATAATTATTTTTCATAAATATATGAATTAGTATTTATTTTGTTATAACTTGTCATATTTTTGTTAAATTATTAATTTCTATAAAATTAAACCATTTTTATGGAAATAATTGTTTTGATTATTGAATTTTTTTTATAAGTAATATAGCTACTTTATCAATTGAATTTTTTTTAGATTGGTATTTTTGTAAATAAAAAAATATTAATTTAAAAAATTTATTATATTCATAAAAAATGTGAAAAAATTATTTTTTTGAAATAACATTATATTTTCTAAATGTAAGAATTAATATTCTTTTTATTATAACTTGATATATTTTTATAAACTATCACTATTTTTCGTTAATTTAAAATAGTTTTATAAAATTTATTAAAATAATTTCATTTTATATAATTATAAAACTATAAGAATTAATTTTATAAAAAATAGTTTATTTTTCTATGGTGCAAAAATTTAATGTTAAATATATCAAGTTATAATGAAAAACACTTTAATTTTTATCTTTACAGAAAATGATGTTATTTTACAAAAAAAATATAATACTTTTTACAATTTTTCATAAGTTTAAATAAATTTTCTTAAACAAAAGATATTACTTATAAAAAAAATTCAATAATCATAACAATTATTTTTATAAGAAATGGTTTACTTTTATACAAATTA